>CM061230.1:4277588-4509026 GCA_030844895.1 Ambrosia x helenae | reverse complement strand
AGACCAGGGATCCTGATGCAAGCCCCACTTCACAAGCCTCTAAGAAGAAACCTTATACAGGAAACCACCCATTATGTAATACCTGCAACCGACATCATCCCACTGCTTCAGCATGTCGCTTATGCACCAATTGTGGAAGGTATGGCCATCTGGGCAACACGTGTCGTGAGACCCCAAATCCAAAAGCCAACCAACCCACCAACCCTGCTCAAGCTGCTAACCTTAATCAATACAACTATGGTCCATGCTATGAATGTGGAGACCCAAATCACTTCCGTAACCGATGCCCCCTAAACTGAACCGAGATCAAGACCCTCCAGCTACTTAACAGCAAGTCCCACCATTTAAATGTTGTTTGCTTTTAATTCTATGTAATGGCACTTTTGATTCAGGTAATAAATCCGAGTATTATCATAACATCTGTGTGCATGTTTGTTTGAATGTGAATTAATTGCTATATCTATGACCATAACGTGCTTACTTGTATAACAATTAGTTGACTACCAAACAAACCTATTTAACGATTGGTAGAGGTCATCATGTCTTTCCAACAGTCGGGAAGAGGCCCTACCACCTGCTCAACGACTGGTGGGACTATCAGACCTGCTCAACAATCGGTAGAGTCATAAAAGGACGCAAAACCCTAACGTAAGGTAAATTGGTAATTACGGTCCGGAACGTAATCATGAATTTACAGGTACGTTAAGGTAGTGTGAAATTTTATCAAGGTTTTCGGTAGTTAACCAATTGTAACCTTGTTTTCCCTTAACTTCGGGACGAAGTTCCTAAAAGTAGGGGAGACTGTAACATTTCGCATTGAATAATATTTCGTGGCATTTCAAACTTTAAAGCAATGATAATTACTCATATATATATATATATATATAAATGTATATATATATACAACTATAATAATAATAATAATAATAATAATAATAATAAATAACAATAATAAAACTAGTTGCTTAACCCAACCCAACACCCCTTATCCCTTTTACTTTTGCTAAAACCCAACAACAGGCCCACCTCTCTAGGCCCACAGCTTGGCCCACCTCACTGTTAAAAAAAAAAAAAAAAAAATTATATGCTTCTGCCCGGGGTCGAACCAGAGACCCTTCACCACGCACACCCACGTGAACACCAACTGGGCTAGCCATCATATCTGATTCAATCACAGCCTAATTAAATATATACTTGATTTGGATTTCTTCACAGTTGACTTAAAAAGTCAACTGTGGGATACGAGTGTCAAAATCAATCAACATTAACCTTTGATTTGTATAATTTTGGTAAATCTACGCGATGACCGGCCTCATTCAACTTAGTCACACACTGATTGGCAATCAATTGTCCACCAATTTGAATACTATACGCGTATGGACATTATAATTAGTCAAACTTGCCAATTGAACGACCACCTGATCCCCTATAAAAATTGATCAACCTCGAGCCTTCACAACTCGTTCATACACTCTCTCAACCACCAATCTCTCTGTTTCATCATCTAAACTTGTTCAAACGTTCGTAATTTGACTTTTATTTGTGACCGACAAATCAAGTTCAATACAACACTGTAAGTACAATATTGTTTGTGGGATTTGTTGACCGGCTTACACAAAACATTAACCCTATGAATGATCGGGTTAAAACTGTGTGGATTGATCAATTTATATAGGGGATCAGTGGGTCGTTCAATTGGCAAGTTTGACTAATTATAATGTCCATACGCGTATAGTATTCAAATTGGTGGACAATTGATTGCCAATCAGTGTGTGACTAAGTTGAATGAGGCCGGTCATCGCGTAGATTTACCAAAATTATACAAATCAAAGGTTAATGTTGATTGATTTTGACACTCGTATCCCACAGTTGACTTTTAAGTCAACTGTGAAGAAATCCAAATCAAGTATATATTTAATTAGGGCTGTGATTGAATCAGATATGATGGCTAGCCCAGTTGGTGTTCACGTGGGTGTGCGTGTGAAGGGTCTCTGGTTCGACCCCGGGCAGAAGCATATAATTTTTTTTTTTTTTTAACAGTGAGGTGGGCCAAGGCTGTGGGCCTAGAGAGGTGGGCCTGTTGTTGGTTTTAGCAAAAGTAAAAGGGATAAGGGGTGTTGGGTTGGGTTAAGCAACTAGTTTTATTATTGTTATTTATTATTATTATTATTATTATTATTATAGTTGTATATATATATACATTTATATATATATATATGAGTAATTATCATTGCTTTAAAGTTTGAAATGCCACAAATATTATTCAATGCGAAATGTTACAATAAGGAAGTGTCTAAAAAGTCTAAGGTAACTAGGGTCTAAGGCATTAGGGTTTGCTAAGTCGATTTGGGGAATTAGAGTTTTTATGATAAGTCAAATTAATATAAAGGTTGTATATTAAAAATAATATGTCAAAGTTTGTAAATGTGGTTTAGGTAGTAATATAATTATTACAAATTGAATATTTAGACAAAAATATGTTTGAATAATTAAGACAAAGTAATTTAATTAATTATTTAAATTAATTATTGTAAATAAATACAATCATCATAAATATTGAAATAATTGGCTAGGAGTTACACATCGATCCAACAAATGCTAATAATGACTTTCAACATAAGAATGGTTCTATCTTATGGGAAAAGTAATTATAAAATAGATGTTTAAATAGTTCAATTAAATAATTGATTAATTATGTCTATTTAAATGTAAATAAGACTAAAAATACAAGAAATGATCCAAAACTATTATTGTTATAGGAAATAAATACCTTTTGATGTAAATAAACGAAATTAATTTTCCCATAGTTTTATAAACTTATTTATATTTAAAATTGATTTAATGAGATTAAATCATATTTAAATGATTAAAAATAAGAAAATTAGTAAAAATAAATGTTTTATAAACCAATAATTTTTATTTCAGTTCATGGTGATTAGAAATAATTTCCCAAAAAGTTTTAGACTCAAATCATTAAAAATAATTTTTTTTTCAATTAAATATGATTAAAACAAGCTAAATCAATAAAAATAAGAAAATAAAATATTTTACAGAAACTAAAAATATGATAATTTTCTATATGTTATCAAGAAGCTACACCTAAAGTTTCATAATTTTTAGGGAAAAATGAATTTATTATGAATATTTCAAATTCTATATATTATATATATAAAAAAAATAATAAGAAAATGAAATGAAAGGACATTACAAAAATAAAAAAAACACAGATTCTGCATCAAGGGGACTCAAACTCGAGTCTGCCCTCTCCAACCCAACAACACCAACGACTAGGCTAGGTACCAACTTGTTGATTTATTTGAAACAAGAAAGTTTTTAATCAATAACACATACTCATCTTCTTCCCCAAATCTTTCAAACCCTAACCTTAACTTTTCAATAATCTAAATTACACAAGATTATTGATTTGCAATAGAGGGATTTCGTAAAGGAACAACTAAAGAACAAAATGGCATGAGAAAAGGGGACTCACGAAGCTTAGAAGTGACCGAAAATCAAGTGTATAGGTCCGACCTTGCGTGCGAGATTAATAGACCTTCGGGTCATGTTTAGGATGGTTTAAGAGTGGGTTTGTGTAGTATAGTTGTGCAGAAAATGAATGGTGTACCTATCTTATATAGCAACCAACTCGAAACAGCACAATAAATTCCGATCATCAATGGTGGGTTAAAGTTTTCAACCGTTTCAACATAAGGCGCGATTTAAATGCATTAAATGCCTATTGAAACCTTGTAAAGGGTTGGGTAATGATGGAGAAAACTTGATGGTTCTCAAAACTTAGGTTAATCTTTATACATTTAAATTTCACAAAAATCTAATAGACTTAAAAATGAAAAATCCTATTATAATACGTTTAAATGATGTTACAATATATGTATTCATAGCCACAATCCTAATAAAATGGAAGTGATAAACATTGAATTTGATATTTTTATTAAATTTGAAAATGATTCAAAAGTGCAAGGACAAAGATAGAAACACTTGAATATATGAAGGACTATTATTGACAACTTAATAAAGATTAGGGTGGCAGATGTCACAGTCTCCCCTACTTTAGAAAATTTCGTCTCGAAATTTCTTTCAAGTGGAGGTTTCTATGAAACAAAAAGCGTTGTAAAGGTCAGCTAGATTTTTAAAACAAAATTTCATCTTTTATGATTCGACAAAATTTAAAATAGTTATCTAATACCCAAAGTAAAAGTTTCAAAATCTTTGACAGTTGACCCGAGATTAAGAAATTGAGAGTTTAAATGTGAAAGGCTTTGGGACTGTGTAACTGGTGAAGGGTAGAGATACTAATGAAGCAGTTTCCCTACTTTAGAAAAGTTTCTGACTAAATGTTATTAGAGTATGCAGCAAGTATCCAAATAATCGAGTGTGTAAGAGTATACAAGGTTCATGCTTTCTGTGTGAGTGGTCCAGAGAAAGACTCTAGGAAGACGAATTAAAACTCGTGTAAGAACGCTCCTATCGAAAATGCTAGCTAATAGTCAACGATCTAAAGAAGTGGTAATAATGGGTAGGTTCTTGGTAAAATTCCTAGTCCGTTCCCGCAGTATCGTTTATGCTTATATATAGGGTGTACCGCAGCTGACCCACCACACTCCCGATACTTTGGACTCGCACCGTTTATGCTTAGCAACTTTCGATAAGGATATGTCCAATATTTTGTTATGCCAAAAGGTTTGCGACTGAAAGGGTGCGAGTGTAAAAAGATAACTTTTTAGTAACCGAAGAATGTTTTAGGTTCAAAACAGGTTCACATGTAAAGATTTCGTAGGTACACATTTTCATGTGTTTACGAGAAGTCGAGTTTGAAAAAAAAATGTTATAAGGCTTATTATTAGTTGCAAATTTCTCCCGAAAACATATATTGAATATGTTATTTGAAAACAAGCGGATTTACATTTGACTTGTAAAATATGCAATACAAGTTTATAAAATGCAAGATGAGATTATTTCATGAAGTATGTGTAGATCTAATGTGTTTTAAAAGACCAAGATTTAAAATGACATGAATGATAAGTTTAACGTATGTAATAGATTACCAATATTTAAGAAAATTCATAATTTATCATTTGACTGTGACTTCGATCAAATAGGTTCAATAATAAGTTTTGGGAAAACCATGTTCATTTTTAACTGTATGATGACGTAACAATCCTAGAATTAGGATGTGGTCGAAGTTAAACACAAAGTTTAAAACTTAAGTCATGGGTAAAAACGTTTTAATGCAAAAAGAGTAATACCTTATAGTGTAAAAGTCACAAAGCATAAGTGAAATAGTGTAAGCTTCAATGCGATATTATAACGAACAAAAGTTTTTTTTTATTTTAATAATGATGATAAGAAATTTAAAAGTGAATGTTCAATGAATAATGGCATATGAAACATTTAATTAAGCCTTCAAATGATAAACAAACATAAATATCAATGATGTAAAACATTGAAATTGTTTCCATAGGAAACTTTGACTAACTCAAGTATTTGAAATTTCCTAGTGACTCGTGGGGGCGTACTTTAGCCTATAAGTGAATATTCATCCCCAGAGATCCAAGGTCGGCATACTCAGGATACAGGCGCTCACCCTTCCGGATTGCACGTGCCCCATCACTAGTGAATTCCAAAACTTTAGCGAGATTAAAAACGAGATGCAGAAATAAGATCCTTGAGATGTGGATTTCACTCCTAACTCAAAGATGTATTTTAAAATTGAAAACGATTTGTGGAATGAAACCAATTACTAAGTTAAGGATATCACTCCCAGCTTAGTGGTTAAGTCCCTTTTTGAAGGAAATACTCTTTGAGGTGTGGATGTCACTCCTATCTCAAAGATATATTCCTAAGATAAATAACATATAGAGGAGTGAAACTAATCACCAAGGTATGGACGTCACTCCTAACTTGGTGATATCGTTTCGTTTGTGAAATACGAATGTCTTCTACTCCAAGCAAAATACCAAAAGAATAAAGAGAAAGAATCATAGCTAAAATACCTTGAAAGAAAATATAATAATAAGAGAAATATACACGAGAGGACTCGTGAAAGTAAGCTTAGTTATAGACTAGGCTAAAAGGCATTCTAATAACCTAATTCCCTATAACCATGGCTCTGATACCAATCTGTAACACCCCAACCGATGGCGGAAACATCGAGGTGTCACGTAGTGACGATTGCTCAATAGCTCATGGTACTAAAGTATAAATTTGAATACATTGATTAAATAATTTATTACATTGAAATGAAATTACAGGATACAATAATTCTAAAGTGACAAGTCTAGCTAAAATACGATGTAGTTAAGACTGAAATATAAAATCCAAAAGCCTAAAAGAAGCGTCTCAAAACAACCTGAAACATGTACGAAAACGATTTGGTCAATACAAAATGTATTGGTGAGCATACCCTGTTTGAATAAATATAGTAGGAAAAAAAAATGTTTAGCAATTCATGTGCGGTACCATTTGCAATTATGTAATAAGTAATATCCGTTCAAAACCAAACCTGAGAATAATGACTAACACATGACTAACCAACTGAATAATGAATTAACAAGACAATGACCAAGATTCTCTCAACAGAGTCTCAAGGGGGTATACCATAGTACTATTCATTGAAAAGCTAGGCCGCCCAGTGGTTAATGATTTTGACAAGTCATAGACACACCAATTAACATAAAGCAAACACACATGAGAATTGCATTAAGTATAAGAAATTGAAACTTGATTAATATATAAGTACATGAGTCACCCCAAAGTAGTAAAACAGTAAAAAGGGGAAAGATATACTCACAGTTTACAAAAGCGTTCAAAATCCACTTAAGCGGTTGTGAGCTAAGTAATGGGAATTCCGAGGAATTCAACCTATAATGTGTAAGAATACTAATAAGGAAGTGTCTAAAAAGTCTAAGGTAACTAGGGTCTAATGCATTAGGGTTTGCTAAGTCGATTTGGGGAATTAGAGTTTTTATGATAAGTCAAATTAATATAAAGGTTGTATATTAAAATAATATGTCAAAATTTGTAAATGTGGTTTAGGTAGTAATATAATTATTACAAATTGAATATTTAGACAAAAATATGTTTGAATAATTAAGACAAAGTAATTTAATTAATTATTTAAATTAATTATTGTAAATAAATACAATCATCATAAATATTGAAATAATTGGCTAGGAGTTACACATCGATCCAACAAATGCTAATAATGACTTTCAACATAAGAATGGTTCTATCTTATGGGAAAAGTAATTATAAAAATAGATGTTTAAATAGTTCAATTAAATAATTGATTAATTATGTCTATTTAAATGTAAATAAGACTAAAAATACAAGAAATGATCCAAAACTATTATTGTTATAGGAAATAAATACCTTCTGATGTAAATAAATGAAATTAATTTTCCCATAGTTTATATAAACTTATTTATATTTAAAATTGATTTAATGAGATTAAATCATATTTAAATGATTAAAAATAGGAAAATTAGTAAAAATAAATGTTTTATAAACCAATAATTTTTATTTCAGTTCATGGTGATTAGAAATAATTTTGCAAAAAGTTTTAGACTCAAATCATTAAAAATAATTTTTTTTTCAATTAAATATGATTAAAACAAGCAAAATCAATAAAAATAAGATTATTGATTTGCAATAGAGGGATTTCGTAAAGGAACAACTAAAGAACAAAATGGCATGAGAAAAGGGGACTCACGAAGCTTAGAAGTGACCGAAAATCAAGTGTATAGGTCCGACCTTGTGTGCGAGATTAATAGACCTTCGGGTCATGTTTAGGATGGTTTAAGAGTGGGTTTGTGTAGTATAGTTGTGCAGAAAATGAATGGTGTACCTATCTTATATAGCAACCAACTCGAAACAGCACAATAAATTCCGATCATCAATGGTGGGTTAAAGTTTTCAACCGTTTCAACATAAGGCTCGATTTAAATGCATTAAATGCCTATTGAAACCTTGTAAAGGGTTGGGTAATGATGGAGAAAACTTGATGGTTCTCAAAACTTAGGTTAATCTTTATACATTTGAATTTCACAAAAATCTAATAGACTTAAAAATGAAAAATCCTATTTATAATACGTTTAAATGATGTTACAATATATGTATTCATAGCCACAATCCTAATAAAATGGAAGTGATAAACATTGAATTTGATATTTTTATTAAATTTGAAAATGATTCAAAAGTGCAAGGACAAAGATAGAAACACTTGAATATATGAAGGACTATTATTGACAACTTAATAAAGATTAGGGTGGCAGATGTCACATTTGGACTCGTACTGATTGTCTACCAACAGCCTAAATAGAATTACACACCACCCTCATGTACCTGTAAACCCATGATTGCGTTCCGGATCGTAATCATCAATTTACCTTACACTAGGGTGTTATGCTTTTCCATAACCCTATCATAAGTAATACCAGAAATAAATGCGTGCAATCAGGATATGCTAAGTAATTGATACAACAATGAAACAATGACATGGTTAGAGGTCCTTCCCTTTCGGGTTTACCCTTTAACCGTAATGAGAGTAACATGTAAGTAATAGACATGGTTAGAGGTTCTTCCCTTTCGGGTTCACCCTTAACTGGTAACTTCTGTTCACATCGTTGGCTCTAAACACTCATATTGATAGACCCTGAGGTTTACACTGTTCCCCTCGAATTGAAGAAATACTCTAATCCGAGTCGTACGTGGGCACTGGCTTAGATCTCATACGAGTTATCAACTAGTATGTTCGTTGGCCATGATGATGAACAAAATAATGTAAAGTATAATAGGGTTTTGCTCAAAACAGGAAAGAAATATGCATTCCAAATATGCGTTCATGCAAGTATATAAGTAGAACATAAAATTTCGATTGAAAGAGTAGTATAACGTAAATCGAGTAAATTGCACAATTTGCACAAAATGAAAGTTAACGAGTTAAATTAATGCTCAAAACCAGTGGTGTAAGAATAACTACTAATAACTAGTGCGAGAATATTTGCGAATAACGCGTGAAAATAACCACCAATAAAAGAATAATACGACAATAATAAGATATTGTGCGAACATAACTATGAATAAAATGGTGTAAAAAAATAAAATAATGAAATTTATTGTAAATGAAAGTGCACGGTACAGGTGTATATTAGCAACATTCTGATAAGAGGATATGTCCATTGTTTAAACCAAAAGTTTTGCGACCGAAAGTGTACAAGTGTAAAAAAGGTAAATTTTCGCAGTTTACCCGAACTTTGTGATATAGTTGAAAGTATAGTAGTAATGCATGAGAATAACTTTTTAGAAATCGAAGTGTGTTTTAGATTCAAAACAGGTTCATATGAAAAGATTTCGTAGGTACACATTTCCATGTGTTTACGAGAAGTCGAGTTTGAAAAATGTTATAAGGTATATCATTAGTTGCAAGTTTCTCCCGAAAACATATTTTGGATACATCATATGAAAACAAAAGGTTTACATTTGACTTATAAAATATGCAATACAAGTTTATAAATTGCAAGATGAAACCATTTCATGAAATATGTGTAAATCTAATGTGTTTCAAAAGACCAAAATTTAAAATGGCGTGAAGGTAATGAATGATCCCAAATGCCTTGACTAATTTTGGAAAATAGAATTTAAACATTTCTTTAACTTGTGGGTTGAAAAGTCGAAAAATTTTCAATTGTTATAAAATGTTGAGAAAATCTAAGTGTTACCCGTTAGAACTGGTAAACTTGGAACCTTTTAATTTGTCAAACTTTTACGAAATTTATACATTGAAAGAGCGTTTGTTTGAAAGGATCGTTAAGGCATCTCTTTGGGCTCATAGCGGCTACTTGTTTCGAGGCACAAGGTGTATAGTGTGTTCTAATCTGGCGAATAAGCTTTGTGAAGAGACATACAGGATAAATTGCCAAGTTAATTGTTTTAAAGAGCAGTGTACTAGTACGTATTGTGTAGATAGGCATTTATGATATTATAAGTATTGTGGGACACACTAGGGGATACTAAAGGTCATAGTTTAATGATATACTGTGACATCAATCAAGTGAATTTGTAAACATAACGATATAAAACAAGTTGATTAATAAGTTTTGAAACCACATTCGTGTTTAACTGTGTACGAAGGCACAACGTTCAAAAATCAGAATATGATCAAAGTTTGAAGTTTAAGATTTGAGTCATGGGAATAATGTTTTAACACAAAAAAATAATGCTTTATGGTGTAAAATTCATAAAAGATAATTGTAATAATGTAAATTTTAATGCAAAAGTTTTAAAATGATGATAAGGAATCAAAAAGTGAATCATCAATGAATAAGGGTATATGAAACATCAAGTGATTAAATTGAGTCTTCACATAATAAACAAACATAAATATCAATGATAGAAAACATTGTAATTGTTTTCATAGGAAACTTTGACTAACTCAAGTATTTGAAATTTCCTAGTGACTTGTGGGGGCGTACTTTAGCCTATAAGTGAATGCTCATCCCAAGAGTTCCCAGGTAGGTATACGGGTCCCGTGTCTGATTGGGATTTATACGAAATACCAGGCCTAGACAGAAAACTCAGGATACAGGCGCTCACCCTTCCAGATTGCACGTGCCCAATCACTAGTGAATTCCAAAACTTTAGCGAGATTAAAAACGAGATGCAGAAATAGATACTTGAGATGTGGATTTCACTCCTAACTCAAAGATGTATTTCAAAATTGAAAACTATTGTGGAATGAAAACCAATCACTAAGTTAAGGATATCACTCCCAGCTTAGTAGTTAAGTTTCTTTTTGAAGAAAATACTCTTTGAGGTGTAGATGTCACTCCTATCTCAAAGATATACTCCTAAGATAAATAACATATAGAGGAGTGAAACTAATCACTAAGGTATGGATATCACTCCTATCTTGGTGACATCGTTTCGTTTGTGAAATACGAGTATCTTCTACTCCAAGCAAAATACCAAATGAATAACGAGAAAGAATCATAGCAAAAATATCTTGAGAGAAAATATAAAGATAAAGAGAAATATAAACGAGAGGACTCGTGAAAGTAAGCTTAGTTATAGACTAGGCTAAAAGGCATTCTAATAACCTAATTCCCTATAACCATGGCTCTGATACCAATCTGTAACACCCCAACCGATGGCGGAAACATCGAGGTGTCACGTAGTGACGATTGTTCAATAGCTCATGGACTAAAAATGTAAATTTTGATACATTAAATTGAATAACTTATTACACTGAAAGAAATACAACAATTAAAGCTAGCAATCTAAACTAAAATACAATAAAGCTCAATCTATGCCTAAGTTCCAAAAGCTTATAAGTGATCTCATAAGATCTGGGATATCTGTTGTATTTTACAGATCTATATTTTTTAGATCGGTTCTTGTCTTGTCTTTCTAATCTGTTTGTTGTTGATGAAAGGATCTTTGTGTTAGATCTGAGATCTTAGTTGTTGACTGGTTGATTTTCTTACATCTGTAAGTCTTTTATTGGAACTGGAAAGCTTTGCACATTGTAAGTCCTTTCTTGTTCTCCTTCTCTGTTGATTTGTATTTCTGCTGCTTTGGGCTGCTGGAGTACTCTGTAAGTCCTCTCCTTATCCTTATTTATAAAGATAAAAATAAATAAAAGAAACTTGAAACATAAAACATTCATCCTCTTCCCCCTTTTATAATCCAAACCCTAGATATCTTCATCTCCACCATCAATCAACATGAATGATACTGATAATTCGTTACAACAATCTCAGGATAATATGAAGAGAGGAAACACAGCTGACATACCGATTCTGAAGATGATGCATGTGAAGCATCGGTTCATTCTGAAACTCCTAAAATTCTTCTCGGGAAATCATGATTTTAGATACTGATTCTGAAAGATCAATCTCTATCGGTTCCCAAATCTTTGAAAGAACACCGCACCGATATGAACGGCTGAGCACCACCTCGTTCAGTTGCATTTCACCTTGGAATCAATGTTTTTTAGTGCACTCCTTCAACTTCTGTTATGCCTAAAAGTAATATCTATCTTGTGAAAGAAATCATTTTACTATCTATGGTAAGTATTTCTTAACCTAAAATTATGTTTTTTTTTTCAACTGTTTGTGCGTACGTTGGAGTTCTAAGATGAACTTACGATAATCTGTGTAATTGATTATAAAAAATAACGGTTTATGGGATAAATGAAGTTAGTACAATCAGAAACATGTTTATTAAACTGTGTTAAGTAATGTTTTGATGTGTTTATAATTATGTTGAGTGATTTTTGTTTGTGATGTGGTTTTGTTAAACTCTGTTGACGGTATGTAAGAGTGGTGATGGAACTGGTTTAACTAATGGAGATGTTTTAGTTTTTCCGGATCTGGTGAAGTATTTGTGACACCCGGCAAACTCAGGTTAGTAACGTTGACTAAACTAGTAAGTCTACCTTAGCGAGTCATGCATATTACGTACTTAAGGGAGTCAGTCGAGTCGGTATGATGATTCTGGGGAATCATCGGGAGTCATTACGATGATCCGCGGGGTAATCGGGAGTCGGTCCATAACCATGTGTACAAGGATTGGTGATTCGTGGAATCGCCGGGTTTAATGCACACACGAGTCTCAAGTCCCGGGAATTGGTGAACGGATGTAAACGTGTTAGTTATCATGCATTATATGTTTGGAATCATTATGTGACTTATCGGTATGTGAATACGTGTTTATATGTGTTAAAATAGCGTTTAACGCGCCGAAAACCCAGCTTGGTGGGTTTCAGGCGATTAGGGTCTGGAAGAGGGCCTAATCGCCTATATATAGGCGAGTAGGAGGTTGATAGTAGGCGATTGGGACCTAATCGCCTGATGTAGCATGCGATTAGGCCCCCAATCGCATGACATTGGCTGCTAATCGCCTATACAGCAGAGTCCGGGTCAAAACACCTATAAATAGAACCCTTAACTCCCCAAACACCTCTAGAACAACCCTAGCTGATCCCAAGCCACCCACACACCTTGAAACACCTCTGGAACTCATTTTGCTACAAAAATCACCATCTCCAAGCCTACACACCTTTCTTTAACAAAACCCAAGGTGTGTTCTTCATCCCTAACCTTTGTAAAGTTGTTATTTTGGATTCCCCAAAGGTCCAGACCTTGTTTTACTAAGTTGTGTCTTTAAAAACCTTTCAAAAGAGTTCTAAACCAAGTCTACACCTTAATGCTTGTTATATGTGAAGTTTACATGCATATGTTGGTCTTCTTAGTGGTTATAACATGATTGTTTCCAAGATATGATTGTACTTCTGCTATGTAGAGATTATTAGGAGGGCTATCTTAGAGTTTGAGCCATTATTGTTGTGATTTGATGAAAATGTGTATTTTGACCCATTTGTATGTTCTTGAAGATTTAGGATGATTATGGTATGATTGTCGATGCAATGTTGTTAGAATTTATACTAGGAAGATGTTAGATCAGAGGTTTGAAGATTTACAAGTTTGTAGAGATTGAAATCTGATTGTTTCCATTTAAGGAAAGATAAGGTTGGTTGGTGAAACCTAGTACTTTGCCATTTTAAGAAACAATTGCTTAGAACATGTTAGATCAGTGATATGTTGGGGGTTTTTGCTTGGAATGGGTTGGTAAATGATTTAGGTTTGATATTGGGTGTTGTTGCATGTTTCGGATCTGATTTGGAGGTTTAAACGCGCGAAAATCCGTCACACAGTAGCAGCAGGCGATTAGGAATCCTAATCGCCTGATGCTGAAGGCGATTATGCAGACATGAGGGCGATTAGGACCCTAATCGCCTGATACATCAGGCGATTGGGCCCCTAATCGCCAATAGGCTGAAGCCTACTCGCGTGTGACTTTCCTAATCGCATGTACTGCTGTCGTGAACGCGTTTTGACATCCCGGAACACGATTTGACACCTAGGAACATGATAGGAACCCCAGGATGCACCCAATGACTTAGTAAGACGTGTTCGGACCTGATTATGCGTTAATCGGACATTATGCTAGACTAGGTGAACTATTGCGCGTATTAAGTGTTTAATTGCATATGTTGCATGATGTCTTGTATTTACCTAACACGTGGGATGTCGGGTCACCAATGGGATGTCGGGTCTTGTCTGGCACGGTCAGTTTAACAGTTAAAGATGTTTTCAAACGTTTATGGTCACGATCTGGACATTCGGGGACTAGTTAACCCACGGGTTATTAGTCCGGATACTTATACACATTTTATGATAGGTCGCCACTGATTGGGGCTATCATAGCATAATTACTTAACTGTTTTCAAGTAACGCACTCCAAGGTGAGTGTCACAGCCCCACTTTTACCGCTTTGCTTTCGGGGGAGAAACATGCTACTTATTTTGATTACTCATCATAGATCATGTTATACTATGGTTATTTCACGTACTATGCGGCTTTTACAAAAAGTCCCAGGGGGAACCATGAATGTGCGGGGATGCACAACGGGGGAAATGTGGATAGATCTATTGGGCCTTACAAACCCCACCCGACGGCTGGGAGCCGGGCGGGTGCATATTGTCTCTAACACTTTGGGGGTTACCGAGGCATCGGTAATCCCGTCCGTCTGGGCTGGCTTCAACACTTATACCGGTTTAGTAATGGATTCCCGACCGCAGTAGTAACAACACTTAACGTCTAGCTAACGTTTTCATAACATAGTAGTACGGAGATGATCTTACCGAACTTATAACAACACTTTATAAAAGAAAACCTGTGAACTCACCAGCATTATATGTTGACATTTTTGGCATGTTTTCTCAGGTCGCTAAGGTAGCAGTCAATGGGCTAGGCGCACGGAGTCATGCACAGCGTCTAATATTTTGAAGCATATTAAACAATGTTTTGTAAACAATGATATGTCTTTTGGTTGTAAACAAGAATGCTTCCGCTGCTGGTTTACGGCTCAAAGCATGATATTTTGGTTTAAATATAATTATGAATGCATGTTTGTTGTATGTTTATTGTGATCGTTGACTGAGATCCTGGTGTGTCACGCGCCTCGCGGTAAAACCCCGCACGTGGAATTTGAGGGTGTGACAGATTGGTATCAGAGCCAACGGTTATAGTGAACTAGGACTGCATGTAGAGTCTAGTCTATAACTGAGTCGCACACACTAGACGGTCACAATTAGTCGAGTCTTAACAAGTGGGTAACAATATGACTTGTCGGGGGTGTCGGTGTCGTCATCTACTACGCTACATCATCTATTTACTCTTTATCATCCTATTTCTTGACTCATCCTTACAATGATTCGATGGCGAATGATATACTATTGAACTTTCTTGACGGCGGTGTACATTGGGGTAGCTTCGGCGTACTCTCGAGATCTGTCCAGGGATTTGGACATCTCCCTTCTATGCCCTAATGAACACGTTCGTTCTTATGCATACTGTTTTGTACTTATACTTATGATAATACCATGATTGGGCGTTGGTGTTCGGTGACTTGAACTTCAAACTTAAAGCACGCCTGGAGGACCATGTAGAACAGTTTATCATGTCGGGTGCACACGAGATCATAAACTGTGATGCATGGGATCCCTGGCGGACTTTGGGCTTGAACGGATGGACCCGAGCTGGGCTCGGTCTAGTTTCTTGAAATTCCTAATGGGTTATACCACGGGCAAGCCTAAATCTTTTGTTTCATGTTGTGACAGAAGATGTCGGGAGCTCGTGGAGGTCGCAGAGGCGGCCGTGCTGGCGGTCGTACTGGCGGCCGTGGTGGCGGCGGTGGCCGCGGTGGCGGCGGTGGCCGCGGGAACATTAATATGACCCAAGCTGAGTTGGATAACCTGATGCAGCAGCACGTGAATATTGCTCTGGCTGCATTCCAAGCCGCTCATAATGCTATGGGTGGTACGTCGATTCTCACCTATTTTTACCTTGTTCTGGGGTACTGTACATTTTCTTGATTTTCACCTGTGTGTCCGTTCCAGGTGGTGTTGTCAATCCTCCTCCACCCCAGTGTTCCTACAAAAAGTTTATGGATTGCAAGCCCCACAACTTTAGTGGCACTGAAGGGGCAGTGGGACTGCTCCGCTGGTTGGAGAAAATTGAATCGGTTTTCTCGATGTGCAGCTGCCCGGAAGGCGACCGGGTGAAGTATGCTTCTGCGACCCTGGAGGGTCAAGCTCTGACTTGGTGGAACTCCACCACCCAGACTATGGGTATTGGGGAAGCCCACGCTATGCCCTGGGCGGAGTTCATTCAGTTGCTGAAAAAACGAGTACTGCCCGAGGGATGAAATCCAGAAACTTGAGCACGAAGTCTGGAATCATAAGATGGTGGGGTCCGAGATTGAAGCTTATACTGCTAGGCACAATGAGTTGGCGGTGTTGTGCCCTGATCTGCACGCACCCGAATACCGAAGGATTAAACATTATGTCGCTGGGTTGGTACCGGAGATTGCAGGGTTGGTTGCTGCGGGTAATCTCACTGTTTATTCTGAAGTGGTCCGGTCGGCTCACAGGCTGACCAACATGAAGGTGGCTGAAGGGGTCTTGCCTCCTCGAGGCGCTACTGTGAAGGCTCTTGATAGTAACAAGCGGAAGTGGAAAGCTGTGGGGAAAGGCTCGAGTCCGGCTCAGCCTCAGCAGGTGAGGAAGACTGATACTGGGGGATCGTCGTCTGAACAACAACCGGGGGTTTATGCTGGGAAGTTGCCGAAGTGTGATCGATGCAACTATCATCATACCGGTCCTTGCGATGATAAGGACCGTTGCCGTCGGTGCCATAAGATTGGGCACCAAGCCAAGGATTGTAGGTCCAACCCTCTAGGGAACCGAAACTCGTCGGTCACGCCAGCCCCAGCCCCTCAAGTCGCTGCTCCCCAGGGAAATCAGGGGAAACAAGGGTGCTATAACTGTGGTGAGCTTGGTCACTACAAGCGTAACTGCCCCAAGTTGAAACAGGGTGAAGCCGGGAAGAACGGGTCGGGTAATGGAAGCAATGGGGGCGGAGGCAGGAATGCTCGCGCCTTCGTGATTGGTTCGAGCGGTGCTCGACAGGATCCTGACACTGTTACTGGTACGTTTCTTCTCGATAACTGCTATGCTACGGTTTTATTCGATTCCGATGCCGATAAGAGTTTTATATCTCTTGGGTTTAGCCAATTACTTGATAGGGTACCTACACCTTTAGAAGCTAAGTACTTGATAGAATTGGCTGATGGTAAGAAAGTCGAGGCGACGCACGTCCTTAGGAGTGTCGCCTTGAGTTGTCGGGTTATTCCTTCCCTATTGATCTTATGCGGTGTCCTTGGGTAGTTTCGATGTTGTCGTGGGTATGGATTGGTTGTCTCTGTATCATGCTGAGATCGTTTGTTTTGATAAAGTCATTCGACTTCCTCTCCCTGATGGAGAAATTCTGTTGGTGCACGGTGAGAAGAGTGGGGTCCCATTGAGTATCATTTCGTGTATGAAAGCCTATAAGTATCTTCGGAAGGGGTATTCTGCCATCCTGGCACTTGTTTCGGTTTCGTCTGAAGAAGAGAAGAAGATTGAAGATATTCCTGTTGTCCGTGATTTTCCCGATGTATTTCCTGAAGACTTACCTGGTCTCCCGCCTTATCGTCAGGTCGAATTTGGTATCGAACTTGCTCCAGGTGCGGCCCCTATTGCCCGAGCCCCATATCGGCTTGCACCTCCCGAGATGCAGGAGTTGTCAAACCAGTTGCAGGAGCTGTTAGAGAAGGGTTTCATTCGACCTAGTTCATCCCCGTGGGGAGCCCCTATTTTATTTGTCAAGAAGAAGGACAGAAGCCTACGGATGTGTATCGACTACCGGGAATTGAACAAGGTTACCATCAAGAATCGTTATCCTCTTCCTCGCATCGATGACTTATTTGACCAGCTTCAGGGTTCTAGTTTCTATTCAAAGATTGATTTGAGGTCGGGGTATCATCAGTTGAGGGTTCAAGAAGCTGACATTCCGAAGACCGCCTTTCGAACTCGCTATGGCCATTTTGAATTCCTGGTCATGCCTTTTGGTCTCACCAATGCACCTGCCATTTTTATGGATCTGATGAACCGTGTTTGTAAGCCTTATCTTGATAAGTTCGTGATTGTCTTCATTGATGATATCCTAGTCTATTCCAAGAACGAGGTGGACCACCAGGAACACTTGCGTCTTGTTCTGGAACTCCTGAGGCGGGAACAGTTGTACGCCAAGTTTTCTAAGTGTAGCTTCTGGTTGCGTGAAGTCCAATTCCTTGGTCATGTTGTTAATGAGAAAGGAATTCACGTTGACCCAGCTAAGATTGAAGCTATTAAAGACTGGGAAGCACCAAAGACGCCATCTGAGGTGCGGCAATTCCTAGGCCTTGCAGGTTATTATCGTCGTTTTATCGAGGGATTTTCGAAGATCGCTCAACCCCTCACCTCGCTTACCCAGAAGGACAGGAAGTTCGACTGGGGTGATTCGCAGGAGTCGGCCTTCCAGATGTTAAAGGCTAAACTCTGTTCTGCTCCTATCTTGTCCTTGCCTGAGGGCACGGACGATTTTGTAGTTTATTGTGACGCTTCTATCCGGGGTCTCGGTTGTGTACTGATGCAGCGCGAGAAGGTAATCGCCTATGCTTCTCGTCAGCTCAAAGTTCATGAGAAAAACTACCCCACCCATGATCTGGAATTGGGTGCGGTGGTCTTTGCTTTAAAGATTTGGAGGCATTACTTGTACGGTACCAAATGCACTATTTACACCGATCACAAGAGCCTCCAGCATATCTTTGATCAGAAGGTGTTGAATATAAGACAGCGTCGCTGGGTCGAGCTTCTTAATGATTACGAGTGCGCTATTAAATACCATCCTGGCAAGGCGAATGTGGTCGCAGATGCCTTGAGCAGGAAGGAAACGGCTAAACCTCGTCGTGTTCGAGCTCTTCAGCTCACTATCCATTCCGGCTTACCTGATCGAATCCGTTCAGCGCAGCAAGAAGCTTTGAAGGAGGAAAACCTTAAAGCTGAAACCATGCATGGTGCTGATAGCCACCTTGAACTCAGGTCCGATGGGTTATACTATTTCGCTGAACGTATTTGGGTTCCTTTATTTGGGGGCTTGCAGGAGCTCGTTCTTGATGAAGCTCACAAGTCCCGGTACTCTATTCACCCTGGCTCCGATAAGATGTATCAAGACCTAAAGATACTTTATTGGTGGCCGAACATGAAGGCGGACGTGGCTTCGTACGTGAGCAAGTGCTTGACCTGTGCCAAGGTCAAGGTCGAGTACCAAAAGCCATCCGGCCTTCTGCAACAGCCTGAAATTCCCGAGTGGAAGTGGGAACGGATTACGATGGACTTTGTGACCAAACTCCCGAAATCGCCCAGTGGTTGTAACATGATCTGGGTAATTGTCGATAGGTTGACAAAGTCTGCGCACTTCCTCGCTATCAAAGATACCGATGGCCTCGAGCGTCTGGCACGGTTATATCTCAAGGAAGTGGTCTCTCGGCACGGGGTGCCTGTCTCTATTATTTCTGATCGTGATCCTCGGTTCGCCTCTAACTTCTGGAAATCCTTGCATAAGGCTCTGGGTACTCAGCTAGACATGAGCACAGCATATCATCCGCAAACTGACGGTCAAAGTGAACGGACAATCCAAACGCTAGAAGACATGCTTTGGGCATGTGTGATCAATTTTGGCAAGGGGTGGGAGAGTCATCTACCGTTGGTGGAATTCTCCTACAACAACAGTTACCATTCTAGCATCAAGGCAGCTCCGTTCGAGGCTCTTTACTGGCGGAAATGCCGGTCTCCTCTTTGTTGGGCCGAGGTGGGTGAGAGTCAACTCACCGGCCCGGAACTTGTGTACGAGACTTCCGAGAAGATCGTACAAATCCGTAACCGCTTGGCAGCAGCTCGGGATCGTCAAAAGAGCTATGCCGATCGTCGTCGCAAGCCTTTGGAGTTTGAGGTTGGCGACAGGGTTTTGTTGAAGGTATCTCCGTGGAAGGGCGTTATACGTTTTGGGAAGCGGGGCAAATTGAATCCTCGGTATGTGGGACCGTTCGCAATTCTGGAACGGATTGGACCGGTAGCATACAGGCTTGATCTGCCAGCTGAACTCAGTAATGTTCATAATGTCTTCCATGTCTCTAATCTGAAGAAGTGTTTGGTGGATGAATCTTTGGTTGTTCCTCTCGAGGAGATCAAGGTGGACGATCGTCTGCGTATTGTGGAGGAACCGGTTGAAATTCTCGACTATAAAATCCGTAGCCTTCGCCGGAGTAAAATCCGCATTGTTAAAGTCCGTTGGAACTCAGATCGTGGACCGGAGTTCACGTGGGAACGGGGAAGATCAAATGAAGGCTAAGTATCCCCATTTATTTCCTAAACGCGCGTTCGAATCAAGACATGTCTCTGCTGAAGCTGAATGAATCTCGGGTCGAGATTCCTTTCAACAGGGGGATGATGTGGCAACCGGAAAATTTTTCTTCTCTTTCGTCTCTTCCTTTTTGGCCTTGGGCAATTTTCGGGACGAAAATTCTTTCAACAGGGGGATGATGTGACACCCGGCAAACTCAGGTTAGTAACGTTGACTAAACTAGTAAGTCTACCTTAGCGAGTCATGCATATTACGTACTTAACGGAGTCAGTCGAGTCGGTATGATGATTCTGGGGAATCATCGGGAGTCATTACGATGATCCGCGGGGTCATTGGGAGTCGGTCCATAACCATGTGTACAAGGATTGGTGATTCGTGGAATCGCCAGGTTTAATGCACACACGAGTCTCGAGTCCCGGGAATTGGTGAACGGATGTAAACGTGTTAGTTATCATGCATTATATGTTTGGAATCATTATGTGACTTATCGGTATGTGAATACGTGTTTATATGTGTTAAAATAGCGTTTAACGCGCCGAAAAGCCAGCTTGGTGGGTTTCAGGCGATTAGGGTCTGGAAGAGGGCCTAATCGCCTATATATAGGCGAGTAGGAGGTTGATAGTAGGCGATTGGGACCTAATCGCCTGATGTAGCATGCGATTAGGCCCCCAATCGCATGACATTGGCTGCTAATCGCCTATACAGCAGAGTCCGGGTCAAAACACCTATAAATAGAACCCTTAACTCCCCAAACACCTCTAGAACAACCCTAGCTGATCCCAAGCCACCCACACACCTTGAAACACCTCTGGAACTCATTTTGCTACAAAAATCACCATCTCCAAGCCTACACACCTTTCTTTAACAAAACCCAAGGTGTGTTCTTCATCCCTAACCTTTGTAAAGGTGAGTGTCACAGCCCCACTTTTACCGCTTTGCTTTCGGGGGAGAAACATGCTACTTATTTTGATTACTCATCATAGATCATGTTATACTATGGTTATTTCACGTACTATGCGGCTTTTACAGAAAGTCCCAGGGGGGAACCATGAATGTGCGGGGATGCACAACGGGGGAAATGTGGATAGATCTATTGGGCCTTACAAACCCCACCCGACGGCTGGGAGCCGGGCGGGTGCATATTGTCTCTAACACTTTGGGGGTTACCGAGGCATCGGTAATCCCGTCCGTCTGGGCTGGCTTCAACACTTATACCGGTTTAGTAATGGATTCCCGACCGCAGTAGTAACAACACTTAACGTCTAGCTAACGTTTTCATAACATAGTAGTACGGAGATGATCTTACCGAACTTATAACAACACTTTATAAAAGAAAACCTATGAACTCACCAGCATTATATGTTGACATTTTTGGCATGTTTTCTCAGGTCGCTAAGGTAGCAGTCAATGGGCTAGGCGCACGGAGTCATGCACAGCGTCTAATATTTTGAAGCATATTAAACAATGTTTTGTAAACAATGATATGTCTTTTGGTTGTAAACAAGAATGCTTCCGCTGCTGGTTTACGGCTCAAAGCATGATATTTTGGTTTAAATATAATTATGAATGCATGTTTGTTGTATGTTTATTGTGATCGTTGACTGAGATCCTGGTGTGTCACGCGCCTCGCGGTAAAACCCCGCACGTGGAATTTGAGGGTGTGACAGTATTTTGGTAGGGTTTTAGGTTTAGAATTTTTCTTTGTGTTTTGTATTATGTATTTGTTTAGGTTTACTGTTTGATTTAATCTGCTAACTTTTGTTGTTGATTTTGTTAAATTTTAAAGTGAAATAATACTCGATGTCATGTGCAAATTAGTATGTGTGTTTTATCGAACGTGTGTAATTAATGTGAAGCTTTTAATAATGATTTCGTGTTTGGTGAATTAGGTTTGAAGTGTGTTTGTTGATGAAATGTTTGCATATATTAGTTAGGAGTATAATTTGTGTTTTGGACGATGTGCCATTTTCTGATATGCACATGTGCATTAAGATTGTTAATGCACATGTGCAAAACGTAGTTTGTAATGTTAAAAGTAATGTTAAAGCATATACAATTATAATTAAGGCAGCAACAATAATGCACATGTACATTTGTTTTGTTGTAATTAACAAAGTAATGTTGTTGCACATGTGCATTCAGGTTGAAATATCAGTTTTCTTATGTGTTTTTATTGATTGTAGCTAAGAGATGGGGAAAAAATCAAAGAAAGTAACATTTGTATTACAATCGAGGGATAAAGGAACAAAAAATGTTACTGGATGCAAGTGAAGATAATGACACAATTGTCGATTAGAAATTTGAATCAGGTTGGCATTATTTATGTAGTTCGGATGTACTTGGTATTCAATTGTTCCATGTATTAGTTATGTTCTTTATTTATTGTATAGCAGAAACTAATCGAAATACGGTTGACCTCCCAGAAGCGGAAGCTGATAATGTCATGGATGTTTATCAGGAAGTTGAATCAGGTTGTTATTATTTATTTGATACATTTATATAGAAATGCACACGTGCATATATGTAGTTTTTCTTGTGAAATATTAAATGTCGATTGTTTAAACACACAAACTATCCTATATGCAGATTTAGAATTAAGAAGAAAGGTTCAAATGAGGTCAAATAAGCGAAAACATATTGAAACGGTGAATAATGATGGTATGTTGTTTTGCACAATATTTAACATATATAGTTGAGTATGCACATGTGCATAATTATGGATGGACATGATATAATGTGTTTTTTTGATAAATGTGTGTGCATATGTAAGTACAATAAAGAAAAAACATCAAAGAGTGTTAAAACGGTGACAAATGAAGTCACATTTGAGGGAGGTGCTTGAATGTGATGACAAACTATTAGATTTAAAATCATACAACATTATAATAATCAAAATATATAAACGACACTATTAGCTTGTTTTGATTTGGAGAATGCAAAGGTTGATTTGATTGATAATATGGTATCAAACAAGGGATTGTACAACATGAAAGTGGGAACGAAGTTTAGTGACATTGGGTCTCCATGTAAAGTGGTATGTTTATAATTTGAATTAATTATGTAATAAAATCGATATCATTTTTATAATTATGTATAACATTGCGTGTTTATGTATTGCAGAAGAATTATTTGGTTGATTATTTGAGGGCTGTTGACCATCCTATGGCAAAAGCAAAGTTGACAAGGATGAAGTTAGAGTGGGAAACTTTTGATAATTTTACAGATTGTAAGGTATTTGCTATGAGGCACAAGAAGATGTATAAAGGAAGTAATGAAAAATTTGAGTGCGGATTCAGTAATGATAAAGAAATACAAAAATGTCAACTTATGAATATGAGGATGAAAATAGCAGCATCATTATTGTTATCAGAAGCGAATGTGTACAAGGTGTATGTGGAAAATATGGCAAAAGATACAATGTTTATGTTGAAGGATGAAAATACACGGAAGATGTTAGATGATGAATTAATAAGGTATGAAGAGTGTTGCGAGAAGTTGAAGAAATGGGACGAAGATGAACAAGAGGCACGTGAGCAATAGTATGTGGTAGGTTGTAGTATGGTTGGCAGTTAGTATGGGTATGTTTTGTTTATCGTATTATTGAAAATAGTTGGTAAAAAGACAAGTTTTATATTTTGAAAGATGGTGAATGTTTATATGAATATTTTTTATTAGTATTATGTGGTTGTTGATGGGTCAATTATGTTTGTGATTATTATGATATAGTATGTAATAGTAATATGTTAAACGTATGGACGTATGCACATGTGCATATTTTGTTATTAATACGCATATTTTATAGTTCTTATATAGAGGTGTTTTAAGTTTGTTTGTGTTTGTTGTCATACACGTGTTTTATTTTTAATTTATGTTATAATATGCATGACTAAACAATTGGCGAGTTCGAGTGTATTTTATATCTCGCTTTGCGTCCATTTAATGATCATTGAATAAAATTTTTGACCCCTTTATAAATCATATCGCGTCCATTTAATAATCATTTAATTACGGTAATTGATAATTTATTTAAAAGTGTGATAAATAGTAAAATGCACGTGTGCATATGGTATATTTATGTATATATAACAGCGAATTGCACATGTGCATTAGGGATGACGTCATATCAGCCATTTTTTTATTTTTTTTTCGAATTGTTAATACAAAATAATCATTTTGGTGTTATTCGTTTTTTCATTCATCATCATCACCAACACAAATATACATTGGTGTATATAAGTTTTTTTTTGTTCATTCATCATCATCAACACATATATACAATGGTGTACATCAGTTTCTTTTTTGTTTTTTCATTTATCATCATTATCGTTGACACATATATACATTGATGTATATCAGTTTTTTTTCTTTCATTCAACATCATCAACACAGATATACATTGGTGTATATTCATTTTTTTCAGCTTACATGACTATAATTTGAACACACATATACATTGGTGTATATCTTTGTTGAAATGTAAGTTAAATACATCAGTGTATATCATAATAGATGTTGTGGTTTCATTCTTTTTGTATATGAATGAAATATACATTGGTGTATATCTGGGTTAGAACCTATATGAAACTGAATGCACCTGTGTATAAAACAAATAAGTATTATTAATCAACATTAGTTAATGCATTTAACAGTATAAAAATAAATATAGCTATGTACATCATTGTATAGATTTATAACATACATAAATGTATTGAACTAAAAAAACAATACAACATACGTTCACATACATAAATGTATTAAACTAGGAATTTCTTTATATGTACATGTGTGTATGTATAAAAAGGACGACTGAGCTTCGTCAGGTTGGCCATTTGTCGTCTGGAACGACTCTGTGCTTCGGCTTCGGCCGGCTTTGATTTGAAAACCCAGTGGCTTGAAGATAAGAAGTTGGTGTATGACCACCTATACCCTTGGAACTTATTTTCTTATAAAATTTCCGAACCGTAACAATGCTCCGGAAAGGTGGTGAGCTTCGCCGGGCTGCAACAAGGCTACGACAAGTAAAGACGGACGAGCTTCGTCGGTCCGCGTCAATGCTTCGGCAAGGGCTATTGAGCTTCGTCGGTCCGTGGAAATGCTCCGGCAAGTAAGATTTCAAGAGCCTCGTCGGACCATGATAATGCGTGAACTGCATGAGATTCTTCGGCTAACAACATTCAGCAAGAAAATAATTAGAATATTGATTGATGGATTTTAACAATACACATATAAGATGCTTGATTGGAGATCGATGTATATAGAATGGTGCTATACAAACTTGTACTGTGCAAGCTGTATTTGCATAACTTGAAAACAAAAGGACTGGCGATAACCTTATTGTAATAAACTTTTTATAAGCCAAAAGCATGTATGTCCAATTTGTGTACCCCCATCGATCATGTTTGTACATTGAGAATATTTGTATGTTAGACAAGAAAATAAGAGATTCATAGTAAAAAAAAACTCATCTGATGGTTATTGGATATTGACATGATTTGCGAGAGCATAAGCTCCGGCGGTGATAGACCCCGAATGATATAACAGAACACGGATGCGGATCTGGATCTGGATCGTGTTTTAAACACAAAGAATGCAGATCTGATAGTTACTGATCAAACTTGATGATTGCAGATTCAAGAAGCACCTAAATTGCTCAATTAAAACTTGAAATCTGGAAATCGTCGAATCATAATTCACATGTAGAGATATAATACAAGAGCATCAATATAGGAGCATATTTGGGATTGAGTTTGGAAACAACTTATTAACTTATTAACTTTTTCAAAAAGCCAATAAGTCAATAAGTCATTTTGAAAAGCCAGGATTTGGTGCTTTTCCAAATGACTTATTGACTTATTGGCTTTTCAAAAAGTTAATAAGTCAATAAGTTGTTTCCAAACTCAATCCCAAACACGCCCTAGAAACAATGGTCTATAATTTTCGTGCAGTGCCCCCATTATACACAGATCTGGGTAAATGAACACTCATTAATGTGATTAGATTATGAAATGATAATTATTACCTAACATGGTCTATAATTAAAAGAAAATGATAATTATTTAAATGTTTAATTACACTCTTACCTTTTAGATCAAAATCAAAGATGGAGGGCTAAGATTGGTTCCTAAGGTTTCTAACTATGGTGGTGGTTCTTAATTGATCTCAATCCTATATATATATTGTAACATTTGTACTTTTCGTATTTTTTATTCAAGTCTTTGTATTCTTGTATCTTTCCATTTTGTACCCTTGTAATCTCAAGCTTATGATCAATGGGAAAGTATTTTGTCAATTGCATTTAATCTTAATCTATTTCATTTATTCTATAAATTCTATGTGACGCAAACTTTATGTAACATCGCGTGATTTTTAGTTTTGCATATATTCTAAAATCTATACTTAACAAATTCTAAGTTCGCCTTTACTCGCTTCTTTTATACTCTTACCAAATCGTGACGAGTCGTCATTATAATTTATCCTATTCAATTTAGGCGTTATAACAAGAAACTCATTTAGTTAAGATCTTAATATATATTTATTTTTATTTTTTTTTAAAACAAAACATATATATTGTGGGGGCGGTTATTCTACAAAAATAAAGAAACGTGCGAAGGATGCGAAGGATATTTATACATGATAATTACGTAATGATAATTACGTAATGTTTTTTATGTTCATGAAAGCATTACGTAATTATCATTACGTAATTATCATTACGTAATTATCATGCATTTGTACATGATAATTACGTAATGATAATTACGTAATGTTTTTTATGTTCATGAAGGCATTACGTAATTATCATTGCGTAATTATCATTACGTAATTATCATGCATTTGTGCATTACGTAATTATCATTACGTAATTATCATGTACAAAGTAATCCTTCGCACGATTTTATATTTTTGTATTTGATCCTGCCCCTATATATTGTTATAATACTAATACTTGTAGTTAAAAAAAGAAAAAAAAAAGAAATGGAAAACGTGATTAGTTGATTTGTATCAATGACAACATTTAATTAAGTAACTCCAAACAACAAAACAATTCGTTTCTTTTTTTTTTTTTTTTTTTTTTTTTGTATTCGAACAGTAGCAGACAACAACAAATATTACCACCTTTAATAATTAGACTTAACCCCTATTAATCCCTTCCTAACTACCTCATTTACTTCATTTAATACCCAACCAACTCATCCCACCTATAAATACAACCCCTCCCCACTCCATAATCTATTGTTCATCTCTTTTCTTCCTAAATATCTCTCTAAACTTCAAGTTTCTTGAGCATACTTCCTTATAACACATCAGTAAGTTTTCCAAGCTCAAACCTCCTTTCTTTTAAGTTTTTCTTTCTCTTTTTTATCCAAAACTCCTTGGAGAAACCTCTAGGATCTTCCCCATATATTCGGTGCTTATTCGGGATCAAATCGTGGTTGTGAGATGTGTACAGGTTGCCGGTTAATGACAACAACGTTTTGATGGTGTTCAACAACTGATGTGAGAAGGATTAGTAACTTTTCGGGGGATTTTATAGTCGATCAACAGCGGGTCCGGAATAGCATGTTTGATCAACACTACAAAAACCAATGGACATGTTGCGAAAGAAACGAAAGAGCGAGGAGCTACATATTCGTTTGACGACGGAAAAGATGAAATAGCAAAGTGTTATTGTCTTTGTTGGTGGTTGATATTAGTGTGCGGTAAATAGTTGATTCACAATGGTTCAGTGGCAAACCAGTGAAGGTGAGGGTTGTCGACTGTTGTTTAGGCTGTGAGGTATGGAGACGCCCCACCCCTCGTCCCCTCCTTTTTTGCCCCGTCTCAACTCCCCACACCACCCCCTCCCCTGTCCTCTTCCACCTCCGTCCCTTGGAGAACGATGGAGACAGACCAATCAAATGTTTTCCCTTTTTTTTTTCTTTTCTTTATGAAGGTTATGAGCTGGAGTGAAAAAGGGAAGAGAGACATGAACCTTGTGGTGTCTTCATACCCCACTCATGTCTCAAGAATGTTGAGACACCACCTTGATGATGTGGCATCCTACATGGCATGGAGATATGACCTTTTCATGTCTTCACACCCCATAGCCTTATGGAGAACAGTGT
Source organism: Ambrosia x helenae (assembly GCA_030844895.1). NCBI lineage: Eukaryota > Viridiplantae > Streptophyta > Magnoliopsida > Asterales > Asteraceae > Ambrosia > Ambrosia x helenae. Next base: position 4,480,555 of record CM061230.1, on the reverse strand, counting down.
GTAACATGTTATCTCTGACAGTACAGATTAATGTAAAGGTTTACTTGACTCTTTGACTTTCTTAAAATACCGTTAATCAATATGATATTTTTCAGGATAGGTTTCACATCCTTATTTTCTTAGGTCGATTTTGTATCGGTATTTTGAATATACTGGTAGTGTTGCCAACCATCATCACTAAAGTGTTCGTGATGATACCTATCTCATCTCATTATGGGATAACCTATAACTAAACACACCGCAGGAAAACTAGGAAAAATAAATTTTAAATCTAACAATACACAGGAAGTATCAATGTGGGTTTGCAAAATTTATATTTTATTATCATTATTTTAGTATATTTTTATAAATTAAATCAATGTCATAACTAACAATGTTTTAACTTTTATAGGCAGCAAGCCAACCACCTCATTTCATGTTCACCAGCTATATTTACTTTCTCATAAATGCTGCAACATTTACTTATGCTTCCACCCCCTTCAACGTCTTTAATATTAGTACACGTTTATCTTGCCATTGGGGTTGGTGGCCCAATGGTAGAAGTAAAGCTTCTACGAACACCTAAAGGGGAGGTCATAGGTTCAAGTCCCACAAGGAGTAGAAATTTGCTGTTAAAAAAAAAAGTAAATGTTTATCTTTTTTTTTTGGAAGGCAAGTACACGTTTATCTAGTGTCTTATTTTTCTATTTTTTTAACGGCAAATTTTATCACACTTTAATTCCACCTCACCTTGCATTTGTAAGGATTTGAACCCACAATTTTACATTTGTAAGAGGGCATCATACCACTAGACCAAGAGCTCATTGGTTCTTATTTTTCTATTTTTATTCAGGTCTTAATATTAATACACCTGCCATCGTCACTTTGTTGGTGTGGTTAGAGAGTTTTCTCATAAGGGTTTCTTAGTGAAGAGGTCCCAAGTTTGATCCTTATTAAATGCAAAAAGTGTATATAATGGGACTAAGCACCACTGGGAGAGATTCGAACTTGGGTAGGGTTCAAGAGCCACTGCTCACCTTGAAGGAGATAGCGAGTGTTTTTTGAACCAACCGCTAGCTGTTAAAAAAAATATTGGTACACCCATCCCTCCATGTCTCTCTATATTTAATATGTATATATATATATAGAGAGAGAAAAAAAGATGGGTTTTCCAATATTAATTTGTGATGTTCCAATAAGATCACATTTTATTCTTAATTAACACTCATTTATATAATAATGTCGTATATGGCAACCCCATTGGTTCTTTTATGAATATCAACATATCCTACTCTTTATGTTAAAAAAAAACATATCCTACTCTTACTCTTAGGGTATGGGGTGGTCATCACACCATCACTAAGGCTAGTGGGTGTCACATCACGTCAATGGCGAAAACACGTGGCGCAACGCTCTAAAGCATATCAAAGTCAAGATTAACACAAACTATATTTAATTAGAAAAGATCATTTCATTAAGATGTCGAAAAATACCTTGTTTCAACTTTCAAACATTACACAAAACAACATACATTAAGTTCCATCAGGGGTGTTTCCGTCTATGTCCCAACCCAATAGTAACTATAGATGAAATCCCCGACCAGTGTCTGACATCTCAAATTCCACCGTATTAGCCGCATACCTGTTCAACACTTAGTTACCTGAAAGATATGTTTAAAAAGACGTCAATATATAAAATATTGGTGAGTTCACATGTTTTATTTCCATAACAACAAAACATTTTAACAACAACAACATGTGTAGAACAAACCAAAGCAGTGACTTTTGTAGAGAGTAGCTAATTCCTACAAACTATGACGAGCAATCCCTTGAGCCCATAACCAAACCAAGACCAATAATAATGCCGCGCGAGTAGAAGTTGTTTCTCGGTAAATAACAACTTAGTTCAAAATACGTGCACCCCTGGCATACACAGTTGCCTAATCGACGCTATTGATTAGGGGTGGGCCTTGTCAGGCACCAGTAGCGCTATCCAAGTATTCCTTCGGTTCTCGATTTCAACACACACACAACACACGAGTAAATGGTTACAGTAGCGAGGACTCACCCCGAGTGGTGTATAAACAACAAAACCCAAGTACTCATCATGCATTTATCACGTTTTAACTTTTAAAAACATTTTGACAAGTGAAAGCATTTGACAAAACATATCTTTCCCCCAAATAAAAAACAGTAAAAAGGGGCCGTGAAACTCACCTTGATTTCCTTGCTTAGCTAGAAAACAAAGCCCGAAGCTTTGACCAACTTCCTCGTGCCCTAATTACCAATAACGGACACCTTAAAAGCCTATCATATATAAACCTAGCTTATTTTCTGGTTAAAAGAGATGAAGATTGTAACACCCCAACCGATGGCGGAAACATCGAGGTGTCACGTAGTGACGATTGTTCAATAGCTCATGGACTAAAAATGTAAATTTTGATACATTAAATTGAATAACTAATTACAATGAAAGAAATACAACAATTAAAGCTAGCAATCTAAACTAAAATACAGTAAAGCTGAATCTATGCCTAAGTTCCAAAAGCTTATAAGTGATCTCATAAGAACCTGAAACATGTACGAAAATAATTTGGTCAATACAAAAATGTATTGGTGAGCATACCCGTTTGATACATATAGTAAGGAAAATTTAGCAATTCATGTGTTATTTTGCAAAATGTAATAATTGGTATCCGGGTCAAATCAACCCTATGAAAGGAAAGCAGATATATATAGTATGCGCTAGTAGTAATGCAATACATAGCAATGACGAGGACTCTCAACAGAGTCACAAGGGTATATACCATAGTACTATTCATTGAAATGCCAGGCCGCAACGGTTAATGATTTGACAGGTCATAGATACACGAAATGACACAACCAAACACACATAAGAATTGCTATTTTAGTAAGATGAAATAGAAAATTGATAGTAAGTACATGAGTCACCCCAAAATAGTAAAACAGTAAAAAAGGGAAAAGATATACTCACCTCCAACAAGTAGGAATAATTTCACTAGCGTATTGAGCAAATGAACAAGAGGACTCAAAGGAATTCAACCTAAATAATTATTTATAAATCTATGAATAAAAGACCTTAAATGTTCAAGGTTTCTAGTATTAGACACTAGTTCGTTTTGTAATACAATTTCTATGGTGAGATCATAGAAATTGTACATTTCTCTAAATATTTTCAATATAAAGCACCATGTTATTAAAAAGTGCTAAAAAAATGATGTTCCATTTAATTCAAATAAATATGTAGTACTACAATCTTCAAACAGAAAACACATTAATCTTTTTATCATTATTCAAATTCTCTTATATTATATTCAATAATGAATGAAAATAAATTAACTTTACTGATTAGAAACATTATCCCTTTACTAACCAAACAATTATTGGATTATAAGTTTTATATAATCTAACTTGAAGCCATCGATAGACACATATATATACATATATTAGGTAAATATATGGGTTAATTACAAATGATAATGGTTTTTTTTAGTATGAACTAAAAGAAATAAAATAAAAAGAAGTTAGCGTGTAAGCTTCCTTGTTCAATATCTAGAGACCTTTATAAAAACAATGGCTTCTTTTCGGTAGAGTTATAAAACGAAAAAAATGTAAACATAGATTATTACCTTAATCATGATGAAATAACTAATCCAAAAGCGTGCGCTCAAATGGTTTTGTAATGGAGTTTGCTCGACTACGTACGGAGCTTCAAACATGCTTGGTGAAGAAACAATAGGTATCCCGGAGATTAGGACCAATCACCGGGGGGTTAATACCTATGTTACTGTCAGATTAATCCTTTACCCAAACTGTAATGGTGACCCGTGTGAGAGTTAATGTAAGTGAGTGTGTATGAAGTGTGAGTGAAATGTGTGAGAACACGAGGGTTAAGTGGTTCGGTCGTTAATGACCTACGTCCACGGTAAGTATACCGGAATATTATTGATGATAAGAAGATTACAATGAGTGTAGTAGTTATGGTTCTTTTTGAATGAATCTACAAGAATTGCATGTGATCTTATTTATAGAGATCACGGTGGGCTGCATGGGGCGGCCCACGGATGACACCATCAGTTTGGGCCCGGCTGAGGCCCAAGCCCATGGTTCTTCTGATAATGGCGGGAAAGGACTTGTTACTGTTGATGTCGTCATGCTATAGTGTGGTCGTTGTAGTAGCTTGACACGTGGCGGACTTCTGGTGGTGCACAGTAACGTCGTACTTGCTACAGCGCTCAGGCTATCCATGCTGTCTGATGTGACGTCTGACAGTTGGCGAGGTAATGCCTGCTGGTCACTATTCACGACAACATGTACAGTGTAGCCGTTCACCTTTTGTACTATCTGCCACATGTCCTTCTCCAGCTGGTATGTACTCTGACATGGATCTTTATGAATCTTCCTTCTGCCGTTCCTTGTACTTTAAATGAGAGGTGCCAAGGGAAGATTCCGCGCGTGGCTGCACGCGCGTATCAGGTGCTGTATGTTGTTTATCGTATGCTTTGGTGCGCGAGACATGTTGATTGCTTGTCTCCGCGCTAGTGTGTTCCCGCGCCATTATCTGGTGTGGTGCTGTTGTTGTTCGGGGATAGGGACGCCTTTCAAATTAGGCTCCCTATCCCTTCAAGTCCCCCTAGTCTAGGACTTCTCCTGTTCGCTGATGAGGAGGTGGAGTGCTAGACTCAAAAGGTGTTAGTCGCAGATGAAAGCTCATTTGCTCGTGTTGTAGCTTGTTGGCGCGGATTCTTGGCAAACTCAGCGGGGAACGTCTTTTCCGGCTTTACGTCAAAGTTGCGCTGAGAAGGACGTGCTCCGCCTTACCCTTCCAGGCATGGGGCGGGGAACGTCTTTTGTAAACTTACGTCAACTTTGCGCTATGCAGGACGTTTTCCGCTTTGTCCTTGCAAAATTTTAGGCGGGGAACGTCTTTTGCAAATTTACGTCAATTTTGCGCCCATGAATTAAATGCTACTGGAGTGATTTAATGCGGGTCCTGAGTTGGTAATAAATTCTAAATCATTGGCATTCAATTTGTTTCTCATGAATGCGCCTGGAATTCGAATGATCAGTTACTTATGATGGAAGTTTAATGGTTGCTGACGTGTTTGGTGACTGTCTGGTTGTGCAGACTGAGGCACGTCACGTCATGGTTGCAGTTACCAATTTCTCGTCTGTGTCAGGAGCGTGGGACGCCACGCGTCTGACTTTTTGTCTTCGTGGTTGAGATTGTGCCACGTGTCAGTGGGCACGTGTTTCCTGTCAGGTGCGTGGGTTAGCACGCGCTTACTTTATTGTGATCGTGAGATCTGTTGACACGTGTCGATCATCCGGCGTATGTGTGGCACACGACTGTCACACACTATCATCTGGGCCGCTCGTTTGTGTTGGTTGACACGTGTCGCCATCTGATGTCTGGAATTTGAAAAGGTGTGACGTTTGGCGCTTCCTAGGTGGGTCCCACTGTCATTAATGCGATGAGTATATAAACCTCATCGTGGCTCATTTGAACGGTTTCATTATCCTTCTCCTTATTGTCTTCTTTTTTCTCTCAAACTTCCGGTCCTCTTGTTTCTTTGAAGTTTCCGTTTAATCTTCAAAGATCTCACTGATCTTGAAGATTCATTGTTGAAACTTCAAGTTTCTTCTTGTTTGATTTCTTGCCTCGTTGTTTTCTGTCTCTCAGATTCGTTAAATTTTCGTATCTTCTTGAAGTTTCCGGTAAATCTTCAAGTTTTCCGGCTATCTTTTCCAGTTTCCGGCGAGTTTTATTTTGACAATGTCTGAAGTTCCAGTGAGTCCCCCATTGTCTGCCGAGGATGTTGTGATGGGGCCGACCACGGAGGAGGTGGTGGAAGAAGAAGTTCTTGTCGAGCATGGCAAGATAAAAGAGAGAAAGTTGATGTCCAACACTTATTGTGTTTGGAATCAAGAGGCCTTCAACCGGTTTTGCATCATGTATGGCATTTTGCCGGAATGGGAGCCTACCCTTCCTTCTCCGACCAGCACTGTTCTTTCTGCCGGTAGCGGTCGGTTGGCATTGTACGAGGCCCACTTTGCTAAGTGTGGGTTCCGCCTGCCATGTACCCGCTTCCAGATTGACACCATGGTGGCCTATGGCGTTGGGCCTACACAACTAACCGCCTTCGGGCTTTTGAGGTTAGTTCATTTTGAAGCTTCATGCCGCGCCCTAGACATTGAGCCTACCGTTGAACGGTTCAATGTCTTCTACTTTATGGCGCGAGACGAGATGTGGTTCTCATTCAAGCCACGCCCAAAGGTGCTGCCTATGGCCACTCACACTCCTAAGTCCTTGCATTGGGCGAAGGAGAAGTTTTTCTTTGTGAAGAGGGGTGTGATCCCAATTAGTCTCCCCTGGAAGGTGATAGGGGACGGGCAGCGGGTGGCCGACATGCCTGTGCCCAAAGACTTTAAGAAGCAGGCGTGGTTCATCGCCCTTACTTCCAACGCCACTAAGATGGAGTTCCACAACCTGACAGAAGGCATTTTCTTCCTTCTTGGGATGAGCCGCAATGGAATCCGGGCGGGCAAAGAGCCTTATATTGCGGAGGAGGGTACGTTTGTTTATTATCATTATTTTTATTATTATTTTCTGTGTCCTTCCTCTTACCTTGTATGTTTGTAGGTGTGAGCAAGTTTCAGTTCTTTGCTGCCCGCCAGGAGAGGGGTATCAAGTGGAGGCCTTTGGCGGAAGGTCAGACGTCTTGTTTGGACGGGCTTGCTGACCGCTTTTATTATCCGGATCTGACCACCGCGCCCAAGCCTTATTATACAACCGGTGAGTTTCCAGATCCCTTCGGCCCTAGCATTTTTGGAGATGATACTACTGGATTTTCAGTAGGGATTGTCTCGCCGGTGAGCTCATCCGCGGGGCGTGGGCGTTGGAAACACGCGCCGCGGAATCATGGGTACCGAGCGAAAGTTGTGCTTTCTGACTCGGGTTCTTCCGTTTCAGCAGGGGAGGTTGTGAAAGGGCGTCGACGGCGTAAGGATGGCCCGCCCTCTGAAGATGAGGAAGAGGTTGAGTCTTCTCAGCTGGAGAAGAGGAAGAGGGCGCGTGTTGATAGCGCTGCCACTAGTAGTGCTGCTGCTGCTGTGGAGAATGTTTCTACTGCCCCAGCAGGTGGGAGCGAGAGTGGGGGTACCACTCAGGTGACTGAGCCAGTGACAGCTTCTGGAGGCGTTACTGATGTTGTTGGTATTCAGAAGACCAGCGCTGCTGAGGGGCAGGGAGGAAGTGCCCCTTTTTTTTCTGTGGGGATTCGCGCTGCCCCGACTAGGCAGCCGTTGTTCCAGAAATTGATAAAGAAGAAGGCGCCTGGTAAGCGATTTTTGCTGCTTTTTAAGTCTAACTTTGAATTCTCTCTAATGCTTTGTTTTGTTTTTGCAGTGTCGCCTAAGATAACTCCCACTCCTCCTCCTTTGTCTCCATCTGCGGAAGCTGCTCGTGTGGAGGAGGAGCGGTTATGGCAAGAGCAAGAGGTTGCTCGTAAACAGGCGGAAGCCGATGAAGCCTTGCAAAAGGCTGAGGCTGACCGTGTTGCCGCTGCTGCAAAGAAGCGGGCGGAGGCCGATGAAGCCCTGTTAAAGGCTGAGGCCGCTAAGGCTGCTGCTGCCAATGAAGCCAGACAAAAGGCTGAGGCAGAGAAGAGGGCGGAAGCTGATCGCCTTTGCCTTCAGGAACAACAGTTCTTGGAAGAGCGGGCTAGGTTGGCCCGGGAGCGCGAGCCCAAAGAGCGCGCTGATGTTGAGGCCCTGGAGGTGGGCCTTGGAGGTGATGGCTTTGAGAGGGCCTTGTTTGAGCAGGGCGCTTCTGTGGCTGCTGGCTCGCGTCCGGACAGGCGCGAGTCTTCAAAGGTTGGTGAGGCGTCAGGGGCCTATGATGGCTCCTGCTGGGCTGGTGGTGACGCCATTTGGCGCCCTCGCTGGGCAATCAGGGAGAATACGTTATTCTCCAACTCCCTGGCTGCCGAAGAGTTTATCAGCGAGGTGGTGCCTCCCTATGAGCGCACTCACCAAGACATGTTGAGTCGTCCGGACCTTATTACTGCCTTGTGCATTAATCAGGCGACTCAACTGTCAATGATGGACTCGCTGCGGCGCCGTGATTCGGCGTTGTGGCGAGATATGGAGAAGGTTGAGGCGGAGAAGGCGGACCTTGCCGAAAAGGAGGCTGCCTTCAAGGCGGAAATTGCCAAATACCGCCGCCGTGCTCATGAGGTGGAGGCAAAGGTCTCCAAGCTGGAAGAAGAGGCTGCTGCTTCAAAGCGCCGTTGGGCAGAGTCCTGGAAGAAAGCTAACCTTGAAACAATGAAGGTTAAGGATACTCTGGCCGAGGTGCAGGAGGAGAGGCGGACGGCGGTCCGCCAGCTAGAGGAGAAGAGCCGGGCTCTCACAGAGAGGACCGCCAAGTATGTGGAGATGCGGAAGGAGTTGGAGTCCAAGGATTCAGCTCTTGTCGCGGCCACTGAGCGTGTCTCTTTCTTGGAGCAGGAGAGGGTTCAGATCCTTGGCGCCAAGGAAGATCTGGAGCGGGATCTGGACTCTTCTAATCAAGCCCGCCTCGAGGTTGTGAAGGAGTGCGAGGCGGCGAAGGTTTTGTTGGAGGAGGCTGTCTCTGCGCAGACTCAGATGCAGAATTCCATCAGCTGGCTGATGACTGATGGAATGAACGGGGTGAGTCTTCGCGCTTTTCTTGTTCTTGATAGTTGCTTTTCCTGTCAGCATATTAACTATACTTTCTTTGTAGGTCTTCAAGAGGTTTTGGCAAGAGCCCAAGTTGGGCGATCAAGTTGCCTCTATCGCTGCTGCAGCCCAAGCCTTTGGATATGGCGAGGGCTATGGTGATGGCTTCTTGAGTGCGCAAAGTGATGGGCGGCTTGAGGATGCGGAGCACTATGGCAAGCCGCTGAAGGAGGAGTATGAGGCGGAGCTAGCCAAGTTTGAAGAGATCGATTTTCCCATTCTTCAAGTTATCGCCGACTGTAACAACAACGCGGATCCCCTTGCCGCCTTGAAATATTTTATTGACAAATCTGATGAACTGGCAAGGGGCTCTGGCGGAGAAGCCTCGGGGGCTGGTAGTGGGTAGGCGTTGTCCTTATCGTTTGTAATCACCATTGTAAATACCAAAGGGTTTTTAAGTCCCTTCTTTTAATGAAATCTTAAGTTTGTTATATCGTGTTGTCTCGTTCTTAACTTACTTATTTAACCAAGTCGTCACCCGGTGTGTAAGTAGGAGTTAAGACGCGCTCTCGGCTAGATAGTCCGGCGTTTAAGTGTTAGCACTTTTTTGCCTTGAAGACCATAGCGGAGGTCGACTTGAGCCATTGAGTCCGACTTAGGCGCGTGATAGCCTTGCCTAGAAGACCCTTTATCGCGTTTCACGCTGCGCGTTGTTCTCTTGTCCGAGTTGCAACGACTCTAGAAGACAAGAGTTTATGCGCGTGGCGTTGTTATGCGTGGTTGTAGGTCCGGCAAGTAAATCCGTCTTGAAGACCATGCGCTGTGTAGCGGGTGTGAGCCCGACGCGCACGTGGCGCGTCTTGAAGGCATACCTTGCTTATCTAGCTAGCGACTTTGGTCCGACGTGATTTTGCCTAAGTCTTGAAGACTTTTGGTGCGGAAGATACAAGTAGAAACACAGATATAGGAAACGTTTTCATTGATAGTATGGCATGTGTAGCCGTGTTACATGATTACAAATAACAACGCCGCAGCTGTGCGCCGTTCCATGATCGCGGAATGGGAGTGCCATCTAGCCTTTCTAGCGCGTAGGTGCCTTTGCCTAACACTTCTTGTATCTTGTAAGGACCTTCCCAAGTTGGGGCAAGTTTCCCCGGTTTTTCAGCATTGGAAGCTTCGTTGTTGCGGAAGACGTAATCCCCAACCTTGAAGGTTTGTTCTTTGACGCGCTTGTTATAATATTGTTCTAGTTGAGTTTTGTAGCTGGCCTCCTTTATTGCCGCGAGATCACGGCGTTCTTCTAGTAGATTGAGGTTCATGCGGAGTTCTTTATCATTGTCGGTTGTATCGGCCATCAACACCCTTGCCGTGGGGCAAGTCATTTCCGCGGGGATCACTACTTCGGAACCGTATGTTAGGCTGAACGGTGTTTCTCCGTTACTTGTCTTTGTGAGGGTGCGGTAGGCCCACAAAACGTGTGGAAGTTCATCTACCCACCCCGTTCTTTTGGTTCCCAGCCTTGTCTTGATGCCTTCTACGATTGTGCGGTTGGCCCTTTCTACTTGACCGTTGCCTTGCGGGTGTGCAACGGACGTGAATATTTGTTTGACCCCCATTTGAGCTAACCATTGCTGAAGGGATTGGTCTTCAAATTGTGTTCCGTTGTCGCTGACCAATTGCATCGGTAAGCCAAACCGACAAATGATGAACTCCCAGAGAAACTTTTTCACGTGCGCGCCATCGATCTTGGCTAGAGGCTTGGCTTCAACCCATTTGGTGAAGTAGTCGATGGCAACAATCAAGTATTTCACATTGCCCGGCGCCGTCGGGAATGGCCACACCAGGTCGATGGCCCATTTTTGGAACGGCCAAGCCGCTGTAACCGGCACCAGGTTATTCTTGGGGCGCAGGGTATTTGGGGCGTGGCGCTGGCAACTGTCGCATTTGCGTAGTTCGTTGACCGCGTCGACATGCATACCAGGCCAGTAATACCCTGCGTTCATCAGCTTTGCTACCACCATCCTTGGGCCTGCGTATAACCCGCACGTTCCCTCATGTATATCTCTGAGGAGAAATGAGGCTTCCGCGGGGTCTACACAGCGCAACAGCGGCCCTAGGTAGGAGCGGCGGTACAGGATGTCTCCTGTAAGTTGATATTGTAAAGCTTTGTTCTTGATCTTCCGGGCTTCTAATTTGTCATTAGGCAAGGTTCCGGATGATAGGAAGCCTTTGATTGGTGTCATCCATGACGCGGTGGCTGTGTAGGTGACATTGACTTGGAGCGGGGGAACGGATGGTTTATCTCGGACCTCGATTCGGACTTCTTTGGCCATGTGCTCGAAGACTGTGGACGCCATTTTACTCAGCGCATCGGCTGGCTTGTTTTCGCTGCGCCTGATGTGTTCGACGGTGCATGTGTCGAATTGGCGCATGAGTTTTTTGGCTTGTTCCAGGTACATAGCCATGGTTTCGTCTTTTGCGTCGTAGGTCCCGTTGATCTGCCGCGCTACTAACAATGAGTCCACGTGAGCCTCCACGTGCCTGGCCCCCATTTTTTCCGCTATGCGGAGGCCTGCCAGCAACGCTTCGTATTCCGCCTCATTGTTTGTGCTTTTGAACTCTAGGCGGATGGCATATGTGAACTCGTGTTTATCTGGGCTGATGAGGCGGAGCCCGGCGCCAGCGCCATCTCCGTTGGAGGCCCCGTCAGTGTATAGGGACCATTTTTGTGACGGATCATGCGCTGGCGCGGGTGATTCTTCTTCAAGGCATTCTTGTATTTTGTCGGTGGGGATTTCAGTGGCGAAGTCTGCTAGTACTTGGCCTTTGATTGCGGGTCGGGGCTTGTAGCTGATTGTGTGTTCTCCCAGCTCGATAGCCCATTTCGCCAGTCTTCCTGACAATTCGGGTTTGGCCAGAATATCGTTGATCCGATAGTCCGTGAGGACATTTATCGGGTGGCCTTGAAAGTACCTACGTAGTCTGCGGGATGCATGAATGAGGGCGAGGACCAGCTTTTCCATAATTGTGTATCGAGTTTCCGCATCTAACAGCGTGCGACTGATATAGTAGATTGGTGTTTGCACGCCTTTACGATCAACCATCAGAACTGCGCCTATTGCTCGCTCGGTAACTGAGAGATAGAGCGTGAGCGGCTCTTTGGGGAGCGGCGCTGTTAGTGTGGGGAGATTCATTAGGCATTGTTTCATTTGCTGGAATGCTGATTCCGCCTCTGGGGTCCAGCGGAAGTTGCTCTTCTTCAGGCAGTTCTTCAAGGTGTCTACGAATGGGAATGACTTTGAAGCATAATTGGATAGGAAGCGGTTTAGGGCGACTAGACGTCCCATGAGCGTTTGTACTTCTTTGATGGAGGCCGGTGACGGCATCCTTTCGATTGCTTGTACTTTGTCCGGGTTAGCGCGGAAACCTTCCCGCGTGACAATGACGCCCAAAAATTTCCCCTCTTCCATCCCGAATGAGCATTTGCTGGGGTTCAACTTCATGCGTACTCTGCGCAATTGGCTGAACGTTTGTTCGATGTCCCGCAGCATGTCGGTTTCTTCCTTGCTTTTTATTACCAAATCATCGACGTATACTTCAAGTCGTACGCCGATTTCATTCACAAAAGCTGTGTCCATTAGACGTTGATAGGTTGCGCCCGCGTTTTTCAGACCGAAAGGCATTTTTGTGTAACAGAAGATACCCGTCTCTGTGCGGAACGCTGTTTTGTCTTCATCCTCTTTGGCCATTTGTATCTGGTGGTATCCTTTGTAAGCGTCCAAGAAACATTTGAACCGGTAAGGGGCAAGAGAATCCACGTTTAAGTCGATTTCTGGTAGAGGGTAACAATCTTTTGGGCACGCCTTGTTGATGTCTTTGTAGTCAACGCACATGCGCCACCCTCCATTTGCCTTGGCGACCATGACAGGATTGGCCACCCAGGTCTGGTATCTGATGGGGCGGAGGATGCCCGCGTTGAGCAGCTCGGTGACTTGTTCGTTCATGGCCTTTGTTTTCTCCGGGCCCATACTTCGTTTCTTTTGCACTATTGGCTCCGCGGAGCGATAGACATTGAGCCTGTGTTCCGCTATTTCTCGTGGAACACCCACCATGTCTGCTGGTTGCCAGGCGAAAATATCCATATTAGTGATCAAGAGCTGTTTCAGGTGACTGCGTATGGTTTCGGAGATTGCATGGCCAATGATCACCGTTTGCTCCGGAAATTTAGGGTTGAGTACCCATTTTTCCGGCTCTATGCGGGCGTCTGTTTTGACCATTTTTGGCGGTTTGGCTGTATCCGCGACATGGCAGTCTTTGTTTCCCCGGATGAAGGCAACGCCTGTTTTGGTGGGGAATCCTACCATTGCGTGCGCCGTGGAGGCGTTGGCGTTAAAGCGTGCGATGCCTTCTCTTCCCAGGAGTATGTCATGATTTGATGTGGCTGGTAAGACCATGAAGTCGCATATCTCCGTGCGCTCATGTGTGCCATCGGTCCAAGTTACGGGCAAGGAGAGCATGCCGCGGGGCATGATGGTTTCATGGATGAAACCGGAGATGGGCTCGTTGACTGGGATGAGCCTTGCTTTGTCTTCGCGATCAAGCTGTTGAAAGCATTGATCATACATGATGTCTGTGCTGCTGCCGCCATCCAGGAACATATACCGCGTGCGGTAATGTCCGAATACGGCGGTTATCACAAGTGGAGCTGTGCAAGAGGCGCCGCCTCTGACCCTTGGCATGAGGATGTCAGCCTCTTTCCAAGAGTCGTTCAAAGGTTGCACCCGGGTACGCTTCCCCTGTTGGGTGTTGTTCCCCCGCCTCGTCATGTTGCATTGGTGACGGGGAATTAGCGTAGCTGTGTGAGTGTTGAGGTCTCGGATTTTTTTCCGCGATCCTTCGCCCTGGGTTTCCTCATTAGCGTGGCCTTTGCCAGCCCGGTGGACGTTCTTGACCAAGTGGCCCAGCTGGCCTGATTTCAGCGCAGCTTCAATCTCCATCTTTAGACTGTAGCAGTTGTCAGTGAGGTGGCCGTAGTCGTTGTGAAATTCACAGAACTTGCTACGGTCCACGTTTCGCCGCTTCCCTAGAGGGTTGGGCTCTTTCAGGGTGACCTGCTCGGTTTTCAGAACTTGAGATGGTGTTTTTGTTAGCGGGGTCCAGTCGTAATTTTTCTTGGAGTGTCCACGCTGGTCCCGCGTTTGCTTTGAGCTGATGATTTGGCGGGCATCGCCGGCGGGAGAATATTTCCCCTCGTCGGTAGTGCCTGTGATGCGGTTCCAAACATATTTGTTTTTGTGTTTAGTATTATTATTATTATGGTGTTGTGGTTGGAAGCCGTGTTGCTGATTGAAAGATTTCTCGGAAGAGGCATATATTTTGGCTGAGCGGATGAGCTCATCCCAGGACTCTGGCATGCCATCCTTGCCGGTGAGGCATTTCATGAGGTCTGGACTGCGCACATTGTGGATGAACGCAGCCCGTGTGAGCTCCTCCCCGCAGCCTATTTGCAATGCTTCTTTGTTAAACCGGACTATGTAGTCCTCAATTGTTTCTCGGTCGTATCGTCGACACAGCAGAATGTCTGCTTTGTCCTTCTTATGTTTACGCAGGTGCGAGAAGTGGTTGCCAAACTTGTCTGTGAGGTCGTCGAAGTCTTTTACGCTCCCCGCTGGGAGGCTATCAAACCATACCCTGGCCGCACCCGTAAGGGTTTGAGCGAAAAGGTGGCACCACACTTGGACAGGCCAGTCCACAGACATACCTGCGCACTCAAAGTCGTGCACATGGTCGTCTGGGTCACGCAGGCCATCGTATCTACCGATGCTGCTTGGGAGTTTGGCCTTTCTTGGGATCTTGGCAGCCGCTATGCGGGTAACAAACTTGGATTTCTCGGCAAAAGCCTTCGGTCAGAATGGTTTGACCAGGTCATCATCCACATCACTGTCTCGCGACGTGTGAGCGTGTTTCTTTCCTTTGTAGCCTGAGTCGCTACTTGACGATTCGTAACCATCTGGCTCGTCGCGTGGTTTGGCGTAGCCCCGAGCTCTGACGTTTCCGCCGAGCTCCCCGCTACGACCATCACCGTGCTCGGCCGTGTCTTTTTTCTTGTACTTTGCTTTTGCCGGTGTGTCAAAGACAAGTGTCTTGCCCTTCTTCTTGGCTTGTTGTAGGAGCTTCCCCTGCTAGATTGCAGCACTTTTGGCATTTTGACGGAGGAGCCATTGGTCCGGGTCCTCCTCGGCGAGATCTTGGCTGTCGTCGTCTGACTCGACGTCACGGATCTCAACAACTGACCTGTCAAGCCGCGAAGTGGTTTGTTTGACGACGGTGTTTGGTGTGGTTTGGTTCTCCAGCTGCTGGAGGTCGTCTTCTCCGGCTCGGTGTACGTCGGAGGTGTTGGGGTTGGGTTCAGCCATGGGTGGGTTAAAAGATGAGTGAAAAAGAGCTGTTCTAACCGTTGGATGGCGCCAATGAAGAAACAATAGGTATCCCGGAGATTAGGACCAATCACCGGGGGGTTAATACCTATGTTACTGTCAGATTAATCCTTTACCCAAACCGTAATGGTGACCCGTGTGAGAGTTAATGTAAGTGAGTGTGTATGAAGTGTGAGTGAAATGTGTGAGAACACGAGGGTTAAGTGGTTCGGTCGTTAATGACCTACGTCCACGGTAAGTATACCGGAATATTATTGATGATAAGAAGATTACAATGAGTGTAGTAGTTATGGTTCTTTTTGAATGAATCTACAAGAATTGCATGTGATCTTATTTATAGAGATCACGGTGGGCTGCATGGGGCGGCCCACGGATGACACCATCGGTTTGGGCCCGGCTGAGGCCTAAGCCCATGGTTCTTCTGATAATGGCGGGAAAGGACTTGTTACTGTTGATGTCGTCATGCTATAGTGTGGTCGTTGTAGTAGCTTGACACGTGGCGGACTTCTGGTGGTGCACAGTAACGTCGTACTTGCTACAGCGCTCAGGCTATCCATGCTGTCTGATGTGACGTCTGACAGTTGGCGAGGTAATGCCTGCTGGTCACTATTCACGACAGCATGTACAGTGTAGCCGTTCACCTTTTGTACTATCTGCCACATGTCCTTCTCCAGCTGGTATGTACTCTGACATGGATCTTTATGAATCTTCCTTCTGCCGTTCCTTGTACTTTATATGAGAGGTGCCAAGGGAAGATTCCGCGCGTGGCTGCACGCGCGTATCAGGTGCTGTATGTTGTTTATCGTATGCTTTGGCGCGCGAGACATGTTGATTGCTTGTCTCCGAGCTAGTGTGTTCCCGCGCCATTATCTGGTGTGGTGCTGTTGTTCCCGCGCCTTAACTCCCCAAACACCTCTAGAACAACCCTAGCTGATCCCAAGCCACCCACACACCTTGAAACACCTCTGGAACTCATTTTGCTACAAAAATCACCATCTCCAAGCCTACACACCTTTCTTTAACAAAACCCAAGGTGTGTTCTACATCCCTAACCTTTGTAAAGTTGTTATTTTGGATTCCCCAAAGGTCCAGACCTTGTTTTACTAAGTTGTGTCTTTAAAAACCTTTCAAAAGAGTTCTAAACCAAGTCTACACCTTAATGCTTGTTATATGTGAAGTTTACATGCATAAGTTGTGTCTTTAAAAACCTTTCAAAAGAGTTCTAAAAATGTATTGGTGAGCATACCCGTTTGATACATATAGTAAGGAAAATTTAGCAATTCATGTGTTATTTTGCAAAATGTAATAAGTGGTATCCGGGTCAAATCAACCCTTTGAAAGGAAAGCAGATATATATAGTATGCGCTAGTAGTAATGCAATACATAGCAATGACAAGGACTCTCAACAGAGTCACAAGGGTATATACCATAGTACTATTCATTGAAATGCCAGGCCGCAACGGTTAATGATTTGACAGGTCATAGATAAACGAAATGACACAACCAAACACACATAAGAATTGCTATTTTAGTAAGATGAAATAGAAAATTGATAGTAAGTACATGAGTCACCCCAAAATAGTAAAACAGTAAAAAAGGGAAAAGATATACTCACCTCCAACAAGTAGGAATAATTTCACTAGCGTATTGAGCAAATGAACAAGAGGACTCCAAGGAATTCAACCTAAATAATTATTTATAAATCTATGAATAAAAGACCTTAAATGTTCAAGGTTTCTAGTATTAGACACTAGTTCGTTTTGTAATACGATTTCTATGGTGAGATCATAGAAATTGTACATTTCTCTAAATATTTTCAATATAAAGCACCATGTTATTAAAAAGTGCTAAAAAAAATGATGTTCCATTTAATTCAAATAAATATGTAGTACTACAATATTCAAACAGAAAACACATTAATCTTTTTATCATTATTCAAATTCTCTTATATTATATTATATTCAATAATGAATGAAAATAAATTAACTTTACTGATTAGAAACATTATCCCTTTACTAACTAAACAATTATTGGATTATAAGTTTTATATAATCTAACTTGAAGCCATCGATAGAAACGTATATATACATATATTAGGTAAATATAAGGGTTAATTACAAATGATAATGGTTTTTTTAGTATGAACTAGAAGAAATAAAATAAAAAGAAGTTAGCGTGTAAGCTTCCTTGTTCAATATCTAGAGACCTTTATAAAAACAATGGCTTCTTTTCGGTAGAGTTATAAAACGAAAAAAAATGTAAACATAGATTATTACCTTAATCATGATGAAATAACTAATCCAAAAGCGTGCGCTCAAATGGTTTTGTAATGGAGTTTGCTCGACTACGTACGGAGCTTCAAACATGCTTGGTGATAGCCGAACGTGAAGATAATCGGAAAACTATTTTGGTTATTTAGGACAATATAGGTAGTGATGAAGTTGAGGGAATATTATCGGAGTTAGAACATAAAATGTTTTCATTCCTCTTTGGTTGTATTGATCAAATAGATTTATAGGGAATTAAAATTGCTCCATAAATGTGTTATCAATTTATTTGGAATGCAAAAGCCTTTTGTGAACGTTTCTTCACAATTGGTTTTAATACCATAAATTCAATTTTTACATTTCACACACATATTTACTAATTTAAATACATATTAAATTCTCTTTATTAAAAAACAATAAACCATTTTAAGTTTACACTCTATAAATTAAGACATTTAAATTAATTGTTTCTAAACGTAAATCAATTTAAGTCACTAATTTCATAATTAAATTATTGGAAATATCGTGAATGTTACAGTCTCCCCTACTTTAGATAATTTCGTCTCGAAATTACTTTCAAGTGAAGGTTTCTATGAAACAAAGGGCGTTGTAAAAGTCAAGTAGGTTTTTTTTTAAAAAAATTGCATAGTCATGTTTTGACAAAATTTATAGTAGTTGTCTAATATCCAAAGTAAAAGTTTCAAAATTTTTGACAGTTGACCCAATGTTAGGAAGTTGGGAGTTTAAATCAGAAAGGTTTTGAAAATGTGTGACTAGTGAGGGAGGGACACTGGCGAAGCAGTCTCCCCTACTTTAGAAATGTTTCTAACTGAACTTTATTAGAGTATGCAACAAGAATCCAATTAATCGAGAGTGTAAGAGTATACACGTTTTGTGTTTTCTATGTGGGTGGTCAAGCGAAGAACCCTAGGAAGACGAATTGAAGTTCGTGTAAGAACGTTCTTATCGAAAATGCTAGCTATTAGTCAACGATCCAATGAAGAGGTAATTATAAAGTAATGGGTAGGTTCTTGGTTAGACTCCTAGTCCGTTCCCGCAGTATCGTTTATGCTTATATATAGGGTGTACCGCAGCTGACCCACCACACTCCCGATACTTTGGTGTAACACCCCAACCGATGGCGGAAACATCGAGGTGTCACGTAGTGACGATTGCTCAATAGCTCATGGTACTAAAGTATAAATTTGAATACATTGATTAAATAATTTATTACATTGAAATGAAATTACAGGATACAATAATTCTAAAGTGACAAGTCTAGCTAAAATACGATGTAGTTAAGACTGAAATATAAAATCCAAAAGCCTAAAAGAAGCGTCTCAAAACAACCTGAAACATGTACGAAAACGATTTGGTCAATACAAAATGTATTGGTGAGCATACCCTGTTTGAATAAATATAGTAGGAAAAAAAATGTTTAGCAATTCATGTGCGGTACCATTTGCAATTATGTAATAAGTAATATCCGTTCAAAACCAAACCTGAGAATAATGACTAACACATGACTAACCAACTGAATAATGAATTAACAAGACAATGACCAAGATTCTCTCAACAGAGTCTCAAGGGGGTATACCATAGTACTATTCATTGAAAAGCTAGGCCGCCCAGCGGTTAATGATTTTGACAAGTCATAGACACACCAATTAACATAAAGCAAACACACATGAGAATTGCATTAAGTATAAGAAATTGAAACTTGATTAATATATAGGTACATGAGTCACCCCAAAGTAGTAAAACAGTAAAAAGGGGAAAGATATACTCACAGTTTACAAAAGCGTTCAAAATCCACTTAAGCGGTCGTGAGCTAAGTAATGGGAATTCCGAGGAATTCAACCTATAATGTGTAAGAATACTAATAAGGAAGTGTCTAAAAAGTCTAAGGTAACTAGGGTCTAAGGCATTAGGGTTTGCTAAGTCGATTTGGGGAATTAGAGTTTTTATGATAAGTCAAATTAATATAAAGGTTGTATATTAAAAATAATATGTCAAAGTTTGTAAATGTGGTTTAGGTAGTAATATAATTATTACAAATTGAATATTTAGACAAAAATATGTTTGAATAATTAAGACAAAGCAATTTAATTAATTATTGTAAATAAATACAATCATCATAAATATTGAAATAATTGGCTAGGAGTTACACATCGATCCAACAAATGCTAATAATGACTTTCAACATAAGAATGGTTCTATCTTATGGGAAAAGTAATTATAAAATAGATGTTTAAATAGTTCAATTAAATAATTGATTAATTATGTCTATTTAAATGTAAATAAGACTAAAAGTACAAGAAATGATCCAAAACTATTATTGTTATAGGAAATAAATACCTTCTGATGTAAATAAATGAAATTAATTTTCCCATAGTTTATATAAACTTATTTATATTTAAAATTAATTTAATGAGATTAAATCATATTTAAATGATTAAAAATAGGAAAATTAGTAAAAATAAATGTTTTATAAACCAATAATTTTTATTTCAGTTCATGGTGATTAGAAATAATTTCGCAAAAAGTTTTAGACTCAAATCATTAAAAATAATTTTTTTTTTCAATTAAATATGATTAAAACAAGCTAAATCAATAAAAATAAGAAAATAAAATATTTTACAGAAACTAAAAATATGATAATTTTCTATATGTTATCAAGAAGCTACACCTAAAGTTTCATAATTTTTAGGGAAAAATGAATTTATTATGAATATTTCAAATTCTATATATTATATATATAAAAAAATAATAAGAAAATGAAATGAGAGGACATTACAAAAATAAAAAAAACACAGATTCTGCATCAAGGGGACTCAAACTCGAGTCTGCCCTCTCCAACCCAACAACACCAACCACTAGGCTAGGTACCAACTTGTTGATTTATTTGAAACAATAAAGTTTTTAATCAATAACACATACTCATCTTCTTCCCCAAATCTTTCAAACCCTAACCTTAACTTTTCAATAATCTAAATTACACAAGATTATTGATTTGCAATAGAGGGATTTCGTAAAGGAACAACTAAAGAACAAAATGGCATGAGAAAAGGGGACTCACGAAGCTTAGAAGTGACCGAAAATCAAGTGTATAGGTCCGACCTTGCGTGCGAGATTAATAGACCTTCGGGTCATGTTTAGGATGGTTTAAGAGTGGGTTTGTGTAATATAGTTGTGCATAAAATGAATGGTGTACCTATCTTATATAGCAACCAACTCGAAACAGCACAATAAATTCCGATCATCAATGGTGGGTTAAAGTTTTCAACCGTTTCAACATAAGGCGCGATTTAAATGCATTAAATGCCTATTGAAACCTTGTTAAGGGTTGGGTAATGATGGAGAAAACTTGATGGTTCTCAAAACTTAGGTTAATCTTTATACATTTAAATTTCACAAAAATCTAATAGACTTAAAAATGAAAAATCCTATTATAATACGTTTAAATGATGTTACAATATATGTATTCATAGCCACAATCCTAATAAAATGGAAGTGATAAACATTGAATTTGATATTTTTATTAAATTTGAAAATGATTCAAAAGTGCAAGGACAAAGATAGAAACACTTGAATATATGAAGGACTATTATTGACAACTTAATAAAGATTAGGGTGGCAGATGTCATAGTCTCCCCTACTTTAGAAAATTTCGTCTCGAAATTTCTTTCAAGTGGAGGTTTCTATGAAACAAAAAGCGTTGTAAAGGTCAGCTAGATTTTTAAAACAAAATTTCATCATTTATGATTCGACAAAATTTAAAATAGTTATCTAATACCCAAAGTAAAAGTTTCAAAATCTTTGACAGTTGACCCGAGATTAAGAAATTGAGAGTTTAAATGTGAAAGGCTTTGGGACTGTGTAACTGGTGAAGGGTAGAGATACTAATGAAGCAGTTTCCCTACTTTAGAAAAGTTTCTGACTAAATGTTATTAGAGTATGCAGCAAGTATCCAAATAATCAAGTGTGTAAGAGTATACAAGGTTCATGCTTTCTGTGTGAGTGGTCCAGAGAAAGACTCTAGGAAGACGAATTAAAACTCGTGTAAGAACGCCCCTATCGAAAATGCTAGCTAATAGTCAACGATCTAAAGAAGTGGTAATAATGGGTAGGTTCTTGGTAAAATTCCTAGTCCGTTCCCGCAGTATCGTTTATGCTTATATATAGGGTGTACCGCAGCTGACCCACCACACTCCCGATACTTTGGACTCGCACCGTTTATGCTTAGCAACTTTCGATAAGGATATGTCCAATATTTTGTTATGCCAAAAGGTTTGCGACTGAAAGGGTGCGAGTGTAAAAAGATAACTTTTTAGTAACCGAAGAATGTTTTAGGTTCAAAACAGGTTCACATGTAAAGATTTCGTAGGTACACATTTTCATGTGTTTACGAGAAGTCGAGTTTGAAAAAAAATGTTATAAGGCTTATTATTAGTTGCAAATTTCTCCCGAAAACATATATTGAATATGTTATATGAAAACAAGCGGATTTACATTTGACTTGTAAAATATGCAATACAAGTTTATAAAATGCAAGATGAGATTATTTCATGAAGTATGTGTAGATCTAATGTGTTTTAAAAGACCAAGATTTAAAATGACATGAATGATAAGTTTAACGTATGTAATAGATTACCAATATTTAAGAAAATTCATAATTTATCATTTGACTGTGACTTCGATCAAATAGGTTAAATAATAAGTTTTGGGAAAACCATGTTCATTTTTAACTGTATGATGACGTAACAATCCTAGAATTAGGATGTGGTCGAAGTTAAACACAAAGTTTAAAACTTAAGTCATGGGTAAAAACGTTTTAATGCAAAAAGAGTAATACCTTATAGTGTAAAAGTCACAAAGCATAAGTGAAATAGTGTAAGCTTCAATGCGATATTATAACGAACAAAAGTTTTTTTTTATTTTAATAATGATGATAAGAAATTTAAAAGTGAATGTTCAATGAATAATGGCATATGAAACATTTAATTAAGCCTTCAAATGATAAACAAACATAAATATCAATGATGTAAAACATTGAAATTATTTCCATAGGAAACTTTGACTAACTCAAGTATTTGAAATTTCCTAGTGACTCGTGGGGGCGTACTTTAGCTTATAAGTGAATATTCATCCCCAGAGATCCAAGGTCGGCATACTCAGGATACAGGCGCTCACCCTTCCGGATTGCACGTGCCCCATCACTAGTGAATTCCAAAACTTTAGCGAGATTAAAAACGAGATGCAGAAATAAGATCCTTGAGATGTGGATTTCACTCCTAACTCAAAGATGTATTTCAAAATTGAAAACGATTTGTGGAATGAAACCAATCACTAAGTTAAGGATATCACTCCCAGCTTAGTGGTTAAGTCCCTTTTTGAAGGAAATACTCTTTGAGGTGTGGATGTCACTCCTATCTCAAAGATATATTCCTAAGATAAATAACATATAGAGGAGTGAAACTAATCACCAAGGTATGGACGTCACTCCTAACTTGGTGATATCGTTTCGTTTGTGAAATACGAATGTCTTCTACTCCAAGCAAAATACCAAAAGAATAAAGAGAAAGAATCATAGCTAAAATACCTTGAAAGAAAATATAATAATAAGAGAAATATACACGAGAGGACTCGTGAAAGTAAGCTTAGTTATAGACTAGGCTAAAAGGCATTCTAATAACCTAATTCCCTATAACCATGGCTCTGATACCAATCTGTAACACCCCAACCGATGGCGGAAACATCGAGGTGTCACGTAGTGACGATTGCTCAATAGCTCATGGTACTAAAGTATAAATTTGAATACATTGATTAAATAATTTATTACATTGAAATGAAATTACAGGATACAATAATTCTAAAGTGACAAGTCTAGCTAAAATACGATGTAGTTAAGACTGAAATATAAAATCCAAAAGCCTAAAAGAAGCGTCTCAAAACAACCTGAAACATGTACGAAAACGATTTGGTCAATACAAAATGTATTGGTGAGCATACCCTGTTTGAATAAATATAGTAGGAAAAAAAAATGTTTAGCAATTCATGTGCGGTACCATTTGCAATTATGTAATAAGTAATATCCGTTCAAAACCAAACCTGAGAATAATGACTAACACATGACTAACCAACTGAATAATGAATTAACAAGACAATGACCAAGATTCTCTCAACAGAGTCTCAAGGGGTATACCATAGTACTATTCATTGAAAAGCTAGGCCGCCCAGCGGTTAATGATTTTGACAAGTCATAGACACACCAATTAACATAAAGCAAACACACATGAGAATTGCATTAAGTATAAGAAATTGAAACTTGATTAATATATAAGTACATGAGTCACCCCAAAGTAGTAAAACAGTAAAAAGGGGAAAGATATACTCACAGTTTACAAAAGCGTTCAAAATCCACTTAAGCGGTCGTGAGCTAAGTAATGGGAATTCCGAGGAATTCAACCTATAATGTGTAAGAATACTAATAAGGAAGTGTCTAAAAAGTCTAAGGTAACTAGGGTCTAAGGCATTAGGGTTTGCTAAGTCGATTTGGGGAATTAGAGTTTTTATGATAAGTCAAATTAATATAAAGGTTGTATATTAAAAATAATATGTCAAAATTTGTAAATGTGGTTTAGGTAGTAATATAATTATTACAAATTGAATATTTAGACAAAAATATGTTTGAATAATTAAGACAAAGTAATTTAATTAATTATTTAAATTAATTATTGTAAATAAATACAATCATCATAAATATTGAAATAATTGGCTAGGAGTTATACATCGATCCAACAAATGCTAATAATGACTTTCAACATAAGAATGGTTCTATCTTATGGGAAAAGTAATTATAAAATAGATGTTTAAATAGTTCAATTAAATAATTGATTAATTATGTCTATTTAAATGTAAATAAGACTAAAAATACAAGAAATGATCCAAAACTATTATTGTTATAGGAAATAAATACCTTCTGATGTAAATAAATGAAATTAATTTTCCCATAGTTTATATAAACTTATTTATATTTAAAATTGATTTAATGAGATTAAATCATATTTAAATGATTAAAAATAGGAAAATTAGTAAAAATAAATGTTTTATAAACCAATAATTTTTATTTCAGTTCATGGTGATTAGAAATAATTTTGCAAAAAGTTTTAGACTCAAATCATTAAAAATAATTTTTTTTTCAATTAAATATGATTAAAACAAGCAAAATCAATAAAAATAAGATTATTGATTTGCAATAGAGGGATTTCGTAAAGGAACAACTAAAGAACAAAATGGCATGAGAAAAGGGGACTCACGAAGCTTAGAAGTGACCGAAAATCAAGTGTATAGGTCCGACCTTGTGTGCGAGATTAATAGACCTTCGGGTCATGTTTAGGATGGTTTAAGAGTGGGTTTGTGTAGTATAGTTGTGCAGAAAATGAATGGTGTACCTATCTTATATAGCAACCAACTCGAAACAGCACAATAAATTCCGATCATCAATGGTGGGTTAAAGTTTTCAACCGTTTCAACATAAGGCTCGATTTAAATGCATTAAATGCCTATTGAAACCTTGTAAAGGGTTGGGTAATGATGGAGAAAACTTGATGGTTCTCAAAACTTAGGTTAATCTTTATACATTTAAATTTCACAAAAATCTAATAGACTTAAAAATGAAAAATCCTATTATAATACGTTTAAATGATGTTACAATATATGTATTCATAGCCACAATCCTAATAAAATGGAAGTGATAAACATTGAATTTGATATTTTTATTAAATTTGAAAATGATTCAAAAGTGCAAGGACAAAGATAGAAACACTTGAATATATGAAGGACTATTATTGACAACTTAATAAAGATTAGGGTGGCAGATGTCACATTTGGACTCGTACTGATTGTCTACCAACAGCCTAAATAGAATTACACACCACCCTCATGTACCTGTAAACCCATGATTGCGTTCCGGATCGTAATCATCGATTTACCTTACACTAGGGTGTTATGCTTTTCCATAACCCTATCATAAGTAATACCAGAAATAAATGCGTGCAATCAGGATATGCTAAGTAATTGATACAACAATGAAACAATGACATGGTTAGAGGTCCTTCCCTTTCGGGTTTACCCTTTAACCGTAATGAGAGTAACATGTAAGTAATAGACATGGTTAGAGGTTCTTCCCTTTCGGGTTCACCCTTAACTGGTAACTTCTGTTCACATCGTTGGCTCTAAACACTCATATTGATAGACCCTGAGGTTTACACTGTTCCCCTCGAATTGAAGAAATACTCTAATCCGAGTCGTACGTGGGCACTGGCTTAGATCTCATACGAGTTATCAACTAGTATGTTCGTTGGCCATGATGATGAACAAAATAATGTAAAGTATAATAGGGTTTTGCTCAAAACAGGAAAGAAATATGCATTCCAAATATGCGTTCATGCAAGTATATAAGTAGAACATAAAATTTCGATTGAAAGAGTAGTATAACGTAAATCGAGTAAATTGCACAATTTGCACAAAATGAAAGTTAACGAGTTAAATTAATGCTCAAAACCAGTGGTGTAAGAATAACTACTAATAACTAGTGCGAGAATATTTGCGAATAACGCGTGAAAATAACCACCAATAAAAGAATAATACGACAATAATAAGATATTGTGCGAACATAACTATGAATAAAATGGTGTAAAAAAATAAAATAATGAAATTTATTGTAAATGAAAGTGCACGGTACAGGTGTATATTAGCAACATTCTGATAAGAGGATATGTCCATTGTTTAAACCAAAAGTTTTGCGACCGAAAGTGTACAAGTGTAAAAAAGGTAAATTTTCGCAGTTTACCCGAACTTTGTGATATAGTTGAAAGTATAGTAGTAATGCATGAGAATAACTTTTTAGAAATCGAAGTGTGTTTTAGATTCAAAACAGGTTCATATGAAAAGATTTCGTAGGTACACATTTCCATGTGTTTACGAGAAGTCGAGTTTGAAAAATGTTATAAGGTATATCATTAGTTGCAAGTTTCTCCCGAAAACATATTTTGGATACATCATATGAAAACAAAAGGTTTACATTTGACTTATAAAATATGCAATACAAGTTTATAAATTGCAAGATGAAACCATTTCATGAAATATGTGTAAATCTAATGTGCTTCAAAAGACCAAAATTTAAAATGGCGTGAAGGTAATGAATGATCCCAAATGCCTTGACTAATTTTGGAAAATAGAATTTAAACATTTCTTTAACTTGTGGGTTGAAAAGTCGAAAAATTTTCAATTGTTATAAAATGTTGAGAAAATCTAAGTGTTACCCGTTAGAACTGGTAAACTTGGAACCTTTTAATTTGTCAAACTTTTACGAAATTTATACATTGAAAGAGCGTTTGTTTGAAAGGATCGTTAAGGCATCTCTTTGGGCTCATAGCGGCTACTTGTTTCGAGGCACAAGGTGTATATAAAGTGTGTTCTAATCTGGCGAATAAGCTTTGTGAAGAGACATACAGGATAAATTGCCAAGTTAATTGTTTTAAAGAGCAGTGTACTAGTACGTATTGTGTAGATAGGCATTTATGATATTATAAGTATTGTGGGACACACTAGGGGATACTAAAGGTCATAGTTTAATGATATACTGTGACATCAATCAAGTGAATTTGTAAACATAACGATATAAAACAAGTTGATTAATAAGTTTTGAAACCACATTCGTGTTTAACTGTGTACGAAGGCACAACGTTCAAAAATCAGAATATGATCAAAGTTTGAAGTTTAAGATTTGAGTCATGGGAATAATGTTTTAACACAAAAAAATAATGCTTTATGGTGTAAAATTCATAAAAGATAATTGTAATAATGTAAATTTTAATGCAAAAGTTTTAAAATGATGATAAGGAATCAAAAAGTGAATCATCAATGAATAAGGGTATATGAAACATCAAGTGATTAAATTGAGTCTTCACATAATAAACAAACATAAATATCAATGATAGAAAACATTGTAATTGTTTTCATAGGAAACTTTGACTAACTCAAGTATTTGAAATTTCCTAGTGACTTGTGGGGGCGTACTTTAGCCTATAAGTGAATGCTCATCCCAAGAGTTCCCAGGTAGGTATACGGGTCCCGTGTCTGATTGGGATTTATACGAAATACCAGGCCTAGACATAAAACTCAGGATACAGGCGCTCACCCTTCCAGATTGCACGTGCCCAATCACTAGTGAATTCCAAAACTTTAGCGAGATTAAAAACGAGATGCAGAAATAGATACTTGAGATGTGGATTTCACTCCTAACTCAAAGATGTATTTCAAAATTGAAAACTATTGTGGAATGAAACCAATCACTAAGTTAAGGATATCACTCCCAGCTTAGTAGTTAAGTTTCTTTTTGAAGAAAATACTCTTTGAGGTGTAGATGTCACTCCTATCTCAAAGATATACTCCTAAGATAAATAACATATAGAGGAGTGAAACTAATCACCAAGGTATGGATATCACTCCTATCTTGGTGACATCGTTTCGTTTGTGAAATACGAGTATCTTCTACTCCAAGCAAAATACCAAATGAATAACGAGAAAGAATCATAGCGAAAATATCTTGAGAGAAAATATAAAGATAAAGAGAAATATAAACAAGAGGACTCGTGAAAGTAAGCTTAGTTATAGACTAGGCTAAAAGGCATTCTAATAACCTAATTCCCTATAACCATGGCTCTGATACCAATCTGTAACACCCCAACCGATGGCGGAAACATCGAGGTGTCACGTAGTGACAATTGTTCAATAGCTCATGGACTAAAAATGTAAATTTTGATACATTAAATTGAATAACTTATTACACTGAAAGAAATACAACAATTAAAGCTAGCAATCTAAACTAAAATACAATAAAGCTCAATCTATGCCTAAGTTCCAAAAGCTTATAAGTGATCTCATAAGATCTGGGATATCTGTTGTATTTTACAGATCTATATTTTTTAGATCGGTTCTTGTCTTGTCTTTCTAATCGGTTTGTTGTTGATGAAAGGATCTTTGTGTTAGATCTGAGATCTTGGTTGTTGACTGGTTGATTTTCTTACATCTGTAAGTCTTTTATTGGAACTGGAAAGCTTTGCACATTGTAAGTCCTTTCTTGTTCTCCTTCTCTGTTGATTTGTATTTCTGCTGCTTTGGGCTGCTAGAGTACTCTGTAAGTCCTCTCCTTATCCTTATTTATAACGATAAAAATAAATAAAAGAAACTTGAAACATAAAACATTCATCCTCTTCCCCCTTTTATAATCCAAACCCTAGATATCTTCATCTCCACCATCAATCAACATGAATGATACTGATAATTCGTTACAACAATCTCAGGATAATATGAAGAGAGGAAACACAGCTGACATACCGATTCTGAAGATGATGCATGTGAAGCATCGGTTCATTCTGAAACTCCTAAAATTCTTCTCGGGAAATCATGATTTTAGATACTGATTCTGAAAGATCAATCTCTATCGGTTCCCAAATCTTTGAAAGAACACCGCACCGATATGAACGGCTGAGCACCACCTCGTTCAGTTGCATTTCACCTTGGAATCAATGTTTTTTAGCGCACTCCTTCAACTTCTGTTATGCCTAAAAGTAATATCTATCTTGTGAAAGAAATCATTTTACTATCTATGGTAAGTATTTCTTAACCTAAAATTATGTTTTTTTTTTCAACTGTTTGTGCGTACGTTGGAGTTCTAAGATGAACTTACGATAATCTGTGTAATTGATTATAAAAAATAACGGTTTATGGGATAAATGAAGTTAGTACAATCAGAAACATGTTTATTAAACTGTGTTAAGTAATGTTTTGATGTGTTTATAATTATGTTGAGTGATTTTTGTTTGTGATGTGGTTTTGTTAAACTCTGTTGACGGTATGTAAGAGTGGTGATGGAACTGGTTTAACTGATGGAGATGTTTTAGTTTTTCCTGATCTGGTGAAGTATTTGTGACACCCGGCAAACTCAGGTTAGTAACGTTGACTAAACTAGTAAGTCTACCTTAGCGAGTCATGCATATTACGTACTTAACGGAGTCAGTCGAGTCGGTATGATGATTCTGGGGAATCATCGGGAGTCATTACGATGATCCGCGGGGTCATCGGGAGTCGGTCCATAACCATGTGTACAAGGATTGGTGATTCGTGGAATCGCCGGGTTTAATGCACACACGAGTCTCAAGTCCCGGAATTGGTGAACGGATGTAAACGTGTTAGTTATCATGCATTATATGTTTGGAATCATTATGTGACTTATCGGTATGTGAATACGTGTTTATATGTGTTAAAATAGCGTTTAACGCGCCGAAAACCCAGCTTGGTGGGTTTCAGGCGATTAGGGTCTGGAAGAGGGCCTAATCGCCTATATATAGGCGAGTAGGAGGTTGATAGTAGGCGATTGGGACCTAATCGCCTGATGTAGCATGCGATTAGGCCCCCAATCGCATGACATTGGCTGCTAATCGCCTATACAGCAGAGTCCGGGTCAAAACACCTATAAATAGAACCCTTAACTCCCCAAACACCTCTAGAACAACCCTAGCTGATCCCAAGCCACCCACACACCTTGAAACACCTCTGGAACTCATTTTGCTACAAAAATCACCATCTCCAAGCCTACACACCTTTCTTTAACAAAACCCAAGGTGTGTTCTTCATCCCTAACCTTTGTAAAGTTGTTATTTTGGATTCCCCAAAGGTCCAGACCTTGTTTTACTAAGTTGTGTCTTTAAAAACCTTTCAAAAGAGTTCTAAACCAAGTCTACACCTTAATGCTTGTTATATGTGAAGTTTACATGCATAAGTTGTGTCTTTAAAAACCTTTCAAAAGAGTTCTAAAAATGTATTGGTGAGCATACCCGTTTGATACATATAGTAAGGAAAATTTAGCAATTCATGTGTTATTTTGCAAAATGTAATAAGTGGTATCCGGGTCAAATCAACCCTTTGAAAGGAAAGCAGATATATATAGTATGCGCTAGTAGTAATGCAATACATAGCAATGACAAGGACTCTCAACAGAGTCACAAGGGTATATACCATAGTACTATTCATTGAAATGCCAGGCCGCAACGGTTAATGATTTGACAGGTCATAGATACACGAAATGACACAACCAAACACACATAAGAATTGCTATTTTAGTAAGATGAAATAGAAAATTGATAGTAAGTACATGAGTCACCCCAAAATAGTAAAACAGTAAAAAAGGGAAAAGATATACTCACCTCCAACAAGTAGGAATAATTTCACTAGCGTATTGAGCAAATGAACAAGAGGACTCCAAGGAATTCAACCTAAATAATTATTTATAAATCTATGAATAAAAGACCTTAAATGTTCAAGGTTTCTAGTATTAGACACTAGTTCGTTTTGTAATACGATTTCTATGGTGAGATCATAGAAATTGTACATTTCTCTAAATATTTTCAATATAAAGCACCATGTTATTAAAAAGTGCTAAAAAATGATGTTCCATTTAATTCAAATAAATATGTAGTACTACAATCTTCAAACAGAAAACACATTAATCTTTTTATCATTATCCAAATTCTCTTATATTATATTCAATAATGAATGAAAATAAATTAACTTTACTGATTAGAAACATTATCCCTTTACTAACCAAACAATTATTGGATTATAAGTTTTATATAATCTAACTTGAAGCCATCGATAGAAACGTATATATACATATATTAGGTAAATATAAGGGTTAATTACAAATGATAATGGTTTTTTTTTAGTATGAACTAGAAGAAATAAAATAAAAAGAAGTTAGCGTGTAAGCTTCCTTGTTCAATATCTAGAGACCTTTATAAAAACATTGGCTTCTTTTCGGTAGAGTTATAAAACGAAAAAAATGTAAACATAGATTATTACCTTAATCATGATGAAATAACTAATCCAAAAGCGTGCGCTCAAATGGTTTTGTAATGGAGTTTGCTCGACTACGTACGGAGCTTCAAACATGCTTGGTGATAGCCGAACGTGAAGATAATCGGAAAACTATTTTGGTTATTTAGGACAATGTAGGTAGTGATGAAGTTGAGGGAATATTATCGGAGTTAGAACATAAAATGTTTTCATTCCTCTTTGGTTGTATTGATTAAATAGATTTATAGGGAATTAAAATTGCTCCATAAATGTGTTATCAATTTATTTGGAATGCAAAAGCCTTTTATAAACGTTTCTTCACAATTGGTTTTAATACTATAAATTCAATTTTTACATTTCACACACATATTTACTAATTTAAATACATATTAAATTCTCTTTATTAAAAAACAATAAACCATTTTAAGTTTACACTCTATAAATTAAGACATTTAAATTAATTGTTTCTAAACGTAAATCACTTTAAGTCACTAATTTCATAATTAAATTATTGGAAATATCGTGAAAGTTACAGTCTCCCCTACTTTAGATAATTTCGTCTCGAAATTACTTTCAAGTGAAGGTTTCTATGAAACAAAGGGCGTTGTAAAAGTCAAGTAGGTTTTTTTTTTAAAATTGCATAGTCATGTTTTGACAAAATTTATAGTAGTTGTCTAATATCCAAAGTAAAAGTTTTAAAATTTTTTACAGTTGACCCAATGTTAGGAAGTTGGGAGTTTAAATCAGAAAGGTTTTGAAAATGTGTGACTAGTGAGGGAGGGACACTGGCGAAGCAGTCTCCCCTACTTTAGAAATGTTTCTAACTGAACTTTATTAGAGTATGCAACAAGAATCCAATTAATCGAGAGTGTAAAATTATTGGGGTTACTTAATTTAAAAATTGATAAAAAAAAGACTTAAAAGCCCTTAGTTTCTAAATTTAATCCAATGGCTATTAATTTTTCCTACACTTCTCACACAAATCAATTTTCCTAACAAATCCTCTACCTATATATATATATATATATATATATATATATATATATATATATATATATATATGATTCGGTTAATTTAAGAACCAGTACCCCGTTCCAAAAGGAGTTGCCTCTTCCAATAAGGCAAAAAAAGGCTAAGGAGACTCGCCAAAAGGCAAGAAAAGGATCAAAACACAAGGAGACGGTGGGTCCATTTGTATTCGTAAACAACCCGATCAAGCATCTGATTGAAGAAGTTATCAAGAAAAAAGAAGACTTTATGGACGGGCTCAAAGGAAAACTCAATGACTTCCTTACAAATCAAGACTTCACCATACTATTCATGTACAACTCTAACATGGACATGGTTCGACGTTAAATTAACGATCAAGTTTGTGAGAAAATTGGGAAAAAATATGGCTATTAAGCAGCATGTGTTTTTTTATTTAATGTATCTTGTTAATTTTAATCATGTCTAGTCTTGAAACGTCTTTTTTTATTTAAATTGTTGTAAATTTAGGCGTTAGATATATTTTTTTAAGTGTGATTTTTTTATTGTTGTAATTTTAGGCTTGTGTGTGTTATTTAATTAATTATGTTATTTTTAAATTTTTTTTAATGTTCTTTAAATTTATTTTTTCTTGTTATTTATATGTTTTTAATTAATATATTCTTATAAGTAAATAAATATGAAATGGAGTATATAGATTTAGATAAAGGTTAAATAAAAAGAAAAAGCAGGTGATGAGGTGCATGTTTGAAAGGATTGTAGTTTAGAATAATGTGACACTTTGAAATTGCCAAACCACCTTACCATTGTGGATACTCTAATCATCGTTTAGCATGTGCTGACAAAAACTAATAGGTTAGACGTTGATGCAACTGAACATCGGTACTTTTATGATGTCAGTACTTGGTACATCTATTATAGTATACTACGTATTATAATTTACAACTAAGATGAATAGCAAAAAACAAAGATGAATAGTATCTGATCTAACCAGGGTTTGTATCATTCTAACCACAGTTTGCTTTATAAGTGACCTCACCTCTAGAACTGTATTGGTCTACCTAAAGTTCGTTTTGAAACACGGCAACTGTATATCTAACACACGTGTTTCCTTAAGAAGAAGGTGGGTGATTAGACCACCTCCACTGTGCCCATACGGTGTCCGTCGAGATGATGCAGAGGTCATCCATAATTGCAGGCGCGTTAAAGCATATTTGTGTCATATGGAAAGTCCGTCTACAATAGGGCCAATAAAAGATTGGTTCTTGTGCCATTACTTTCCTATATACATTATCTTTATTATTTTACTAGCTGATTACCCTGGGAGGGTCCCGGGGTTGAAAAATCTAATTTTACGTGATAACCTATTGCAAATGACTCAAGTTAACTAACCACAAAATCTCTCAATCATTGCATGTTCATAGTATTCTAATCAGTAATAACTCATATTCTCTAATCTAAAACCTAATCAGTAATCATCTAAAGAATCACTTATGTAAGCTGCAACTATTCAAAAACTCATCACCTCTCTCTCATTTCTCACATTCTAATGGCTCTTATAATTCCTAACCTAATCAACTAAACAAACACTTAAGTTGGAAGTTGTAACCATTGCATCTCATTATGCCACGTGGAATAATCAAGAGATGGTTGAGGCCACCATTGAACGCCACGTCAGCAACTATCAATTCTTCCCGGGAGCGTCCCGAGGTTGAAAAATACAACCATTCTAATAATACTAATACTAATAGTAATAATTATTACTCTTGTAATTAAATAAATAAAAAAATAATCATGCTATAAGCTGATACCATGTGTTGCAGTGTTGCGCGATTTTTTCTCCTAGCTTCTCTTGATGAAGTATACCTAGTAAAATTCCAATGATAACATGGCGATTTGGCTGATTTTCAATATCGTAGATAAGAACCTGGTTTAAAAGAAAAAAAAACATGATTAATGAATAACATGAACACTTTGTGTGTTTTTTTCCTGTATGAACGAAACCCCACAAAAAATAGTCGATTTTTTCTTTGTTTTTTATATAGCACTATGGTACTCGTTGGAAAGATAATAAAACGCTCGTTAATTTGGTGTAATTTTTTCTTTAAAAAATCCCGTAGATAAAAGATATAAACGTTTAAAAATTATGGGAGAAAACATGAGAGAGAAAATTTTAAATTTATTTTTAAATTCTTTTTTCCTAAAATAACTCAATTTAATTAAAAAGGGAAATAATTCAAAAACACTAAAATCTTTCAATTATGATGCCACGTGGCAATTTCATGGAGATGTTGAAGGCACCATTGCACGCCACGTCAGCAATGTTCAATTCTTTTATATAGATTAATAGATTCTTTGTCAACAAATAATTAAATAGGATTTCAATTAAATTACTCCATCTCAGTCCATTCAATATATTCACAACTCATTATATGAACTTTAATTTTTTAATTTTTTTTTTCAACTGATCAACTGATCCATTATATTCATCCGACCCATAATTAAAACAAAAACAAAGTAAATTTTGTTTATTTTTAATATGTTTTTCCTTTAAATCTAGTTTATTTTTATGTAATGCAATTTCTATATTTTTAATATCTACTTTACTATTTTTATGTAATACATTTTAATAATTTAAGTAATTAAACTAAAAAACATATAAGTGTAAAATTAAGGTTTTTAAGGATTTGTAAGGATATGACGCGACAGCTGAATAGGTAGCTAAGGGCGCCTAAGGGAACCCTTAGCATTAAAGATAGTCTTACGTGTCTTATTTGTAACCTGCTTTTAACTTCTTCTTGCCACGTTTTGCACCACCCCTTATAAAAGTGGTCTATGGTATTATTGATTGAATGAATAATTGATATAAAACAAATCCCCTTAAATATTAAATAGGGAATGAATCAAAGAGATAATTATGGTAAACTATATCTATACAAGGTAAATTTAAATCATTCTAAATATAAGATAATCTCTATCTCTAATATCCCCCCCCCCCCCCCCCGCAGTTTGAGCGGGCGCGGAGCAGACGGTTAAACTGGACCGGAAAGACTGGAATAACTCTCGAGATAACCCCTTTGTGAAGATGCCGGCGTACTGTGAAGAGGATGGCACGTGAAGAACGCGAACATGGCCGACCCGAACTTTTTCACGCACAAAATTATATCAATCTCAACATGTTTTGTACATTGATGCTGCACAGGATTATTCGGGAGATAAACAGCAGAGACATTGTCACAATAGACCACAGTAGCTCGTTGCAAAGGAACAAGAAGCTCGAGCAGTAAATTTCGTAACCAGGTGGCTTCAGCAACTGCATTTGCCACTTCGCGGTATT
The DNA here is from genome assembly GCA_030844895.1 of Ambrosia x helenae. Classification (NCBI taxonomy): domain Eukaryota; kingdom Viridiplantae; phylum Streptophyta; class Magnoliopsida; order Asterales; family Asteraceae; genus Ambrosia; species Ambrosia x helenae. Next base: position 4,444,905 of record CM061230.1, on the reverse strand, counting down.
CAGCCTCGGCACTAGAGCAGGAGACAATAGGCTGACGTTTAGAAGACCATGACAAGAGGTTATCACCTAGAAACACACAATAGCCACTTGTGGAACGGCGAGAATCAGGGCATCCACCCCAATCTGCATCAGAGTAAGCAACAAGAGAATGGGTATCGGATTTAATGAGCCGAATACCATAGGAAATAGTGCCTTGTAAATAACGGATGATGCGTTTCATAAAATTGAAATGAGGATCCCGCGGCTCATGCATAAACAGACACACCTGCTGAACCGCGTAAGAAATATCTGGCCTGGTGAAAGTTAAGTACTGCAAGGCATCGGCGAGGCTTCGATATAATGTGGGATCATGAAAAAGAGGTCCATCCGTAGCACTAAGCTTACAAGACAAGTCCACAGGAGTAGTACAGGGCTTACAAAATGTCATGGACGCTCTGTCAATTATGTCTTTGGTATATTGAGACTGAGACAAAAAAATATCGTTACTCTGATGCGTTACGTTGATGCCAAGGAAATGATGTAAACGTCCAAAGTCTGTCATAGCAAACTCTCGTGAGAGTGCACTAATAATTTCCTTAAAAAATGGATCCGTGGATGCGGTGAGAATTATGTCTTCCACATAAAGAAGTACATAAGCAACCTGAGTGCCCTTGTTATAAATAAACAAGGAAGTGTCACACGCACTGCTACGAAATCCCCGTGAAATAATATACGTGGCAAAACGAGTGTACCACGCTCGGAGAGCTTGTTTCAAACCATAGAGGGACTTCTTCAACCTGCATTCAAAATTAGGAAATCTCTTGTCCACAAAACCCGGAGGTTGGTGCATAAAAACTGTCTCTTGTAAATGACCATGTAAGAAAGCATTTTTGACGTCCAACTGATGGATAGGCCAAGAGCGCGAGACAGCTAGAGATAATACAGTGTGTATGGTAGCCGGTTTAACAACCGGGCTAAACGTATCCTCACAATCAATGCCAACTGTTTGAGACTTACCATTAACCACCAGTCTCGCTTTGTAACGTTCCAAGGACCCATCCGACTTAAACTTGTGGTGGAAAAGCCACATACAACGGATGATGGGACTGTTAGCAATGGCGCAGCATAGTTGGGGCAGAAGTTCCGATTATATAGTATTCGTATAGAAAATTTTAAAAATATAAGGTTTCGACCCCCCGAAACTGGTTTTCAACCCCCCAAAACTAGTGACTTCCGACCCCCCGAACCTTCGGGTCAAGCTTCGCCACTGACTGTTAGTCGGACGGGGAACTAAATCCCATGTATCATTTTCCTGCAAAGCATTAAACTCGGCATGCATGGCAAGTGTCCAGTTGTGATCTGAAAAGGCTTTGGCATAGGAAGTGGGGACGGGTGAGATTGGGGAGGTATGGAGGTTGAGGGGTGTATGTGGTTTAAGGGAACAGGTTTTTGACCGGGTGGCCATGGGGTGAGTGTTAGCCGGTTGGACAATAAGGGTGTCGGGTTGGGTCGTGGGTTGAGATGTGGGCTGGCCAGGTTGGACCTGTTAGGCAGTGGGCTGCAAAGGTGGGCATCCGGGTGGAGGTGTAGTCTGGGCCGCACTAGAGGATTGGGCCGTAGTGTGTGGGCGAGGCCTACGTGAGTAGGTAATGGTTCGGGATGGGGTGGGCTGAGGGGGTGGGGCCGTAGGTTGGGAATTAGTAGTGGGCCATGGTGGGGTAGTATTGGCGGGTGGTGTGACAGGAGGTGGGATTGGGTTCGGAGAGAATGTAAAAGCAGGTGGAACCAGGTCATCAAGGAAAGTGTAGGAGGAGGGCGGGTTAGGTAGGTGTATGGGAAGGTATGTTCGTCAAAAGTGACGTGACGGGAAATATGGACTTTGCCCGTTGATGGATAGAAGCATCGGTACCCTCGAAAGTCGGGCGGGTATCCAAGGAAAATGCAACGAATGGCCCGGGTATGAAGTTTGTGAGGCTGGGTAGCCGAGGTATTTGGGTAACATGCACACCCGAACACTCGTAAGTGATCGTATGTAGGGTGGCGAAGGTAAATGGCAAAGGTGGGGGTGAAGAAGTTAAGGCATTTGGTAGGTAGGATATTGTGGAGGTAGGTTGCAGTGTAGAGGGCTTCCACCCAAAATGAGGGAGGAAGATTGGCATGGATGAGCAAAGCCCGTATGATGTCGTTTAAGCGACGAATCATACGTTCTGCTCGGCCATTGTCACACCCTCAAATTACCACTTGCGGGGTTTTACCGCGAGGCGCTTGACAAACCAGGATCCAAGTCAACGATCACAATAAACAACTCTATATGAAAATGTAAATAGACATAACCATTAATTTAATAAGCGGAAGCGTTTAAGTAGCATTTAATCAACTATGCTATCATCTCAAAAGTTGTTCAAAATACTTTTATTACAAAACGTGCAACTATGCCTAGACGCCAATGCAGACCCGTGCGCCTAGTTCCGTTCATTGCTACCTTAGCGACCTGAGAAAAACATGCCAAAAAGATGTCAACATATAATGCTGGTGAGTTCACAGGTTTATTCAAAATGTTACCATGTCCATACTATATCAATGTTACCAAGTACGCTAGCTAGGCGTATGTTTTATTACTACTACGATTGGAAACCACTACTAGACACGTATAGCAATGTTTAGCATGTTTAAGCAGCCCGTATGTTCAGCATGATAATGTTCCTGTTCGAGACAATATGCACCCGCCCGGCCCTCCAAGCCGACGAGTGGGGCAGGTCACGCCCAATAGATCTATCCACATTTCCCCCGTTGTGCATCCCCGCACATTCATGGTTTCCCCCGGGACTTCCAAAAGATCGTATAGCAATATAAAGTTAAAACCATAGTATGACATATGTTACCAAAACCGTTTAGCGCATGTTTTCTCCCCCAAAAGTTAAAGCAGTAAAAGTGGGGCCGTGAACTCACCTTAGATAGCGTTCTTCAATTACAAGTAAAGATGTTTAGCCCTTGATAATCCCTCTACCGGAGATCTATCAAAATGTTCACATAAGTGTTCCAACTAATAACCATAAGGTTATCTAGTCCCCGATTGTCCAGATCGTAACCAAGTATGTTTTAAAACGTGTTTAAGTGTTTAACCGACACACTAGACCGACCCGACATCCCGTTGGTGACCCATTACCCTAACTAATCAAGTACACATAGATTACACACAAGGTTCAAGCATAAAACACTTAGTTTGTATCAAAAATCTCATTTCTACATCAGAACGGTCGAACCAGTCAGTTTTAAGTCTCCTTCGCACCTTTTCAGTCTCCTTCGCCCGTTTTACATCTCGTTCGACCGTTTGATGTCTCCTTCGCCCGTTTTACCACATTCGCCCAACAAAAACCCAGGTTCGACCCTGGTTTTCCTCCTTCGCACCTTCGATCGGTCGAAGGAGGCCAGGTTCGCCCCTGTTGTGTAATTTTTCCTAAAAACACTTCAAACACATTCAAAACGACTCGAAACATCATCAAACACAGCAGTCAAGCATGGATAACTTATTCCTACAAAACCCCACCGATTTCCCCTGATAATACGTCCGTTTCAGCCCTTTCCCAAAATGGTAAAGATTATGGAAACATCACTTTCATGCATGAATAATTTACCCAATTTGGAAACTTTTGTAATCGATTCATGCTTAGCTTAAAACACTCAGTTTGTCGATTATCCGATCTTTTCTTATCAATTCTATTGATCATAAGTATCATGCATCAAGTTTAAATCCAATAAAACCCTCAAATACCCATAATATCATCATATCCAATCCTAACCCTAAACAACAATATTCCAACATCAATAACAATCCTATATCATGTTTCTATCATAGATATAGCAGCAAATCATTGAACAACACATAATACCACATAATACCCAATTTACATATGTTATTCATCATGAAAACCTATGTTAAATGATAATGCTTTGATTTAGAAAGATGTTTAAAAGGTTTTTAATCATAAAAACACCCTTAGAACAGATCTGGACAACTAGGGTTAGATGAAAACGAATTAAAATGCTTTTAAAAGGTTTACGATTATGAACACACCTTGGATTCTTGTTTAGATGTTTTAGATAGGTTAGATTATGAAAAAGAAGAGCAAAAACTCCTTCCTTAGTGTTTAAGATCGTTTGAGAGCGTTTTGGGACGGTTAGGGTTTGTGAAATGATGAAAAATGACAAAGGTTGGTATTTATACTAATCCTCCTTCGCCCCAATTCATTGGTCGAAGGTGGTCTCCTTCGACCCGTTCACAGGGTCGAATGAGCCTTGTTCTGGTCGAAGGGAATTCCTTCAATTCCACTTCCCTGGTTCGCCCACCTACAAAGGGTCGAACCAAACGATTTCTCTCCTTCGACCACTCGAAGTGGTCGAACCAGGATTTCCTTTTTAACTAGTTTTCCAGTTTGTCGTGTTTAACGCATTCTAACACATCTTAACATACAAGCATGCAACCTTAGTCTATGTTTAACATATTTAAGCATAGATAGTCATTTACACATCATTTAAACACATCTATGTATATAATCCACCACACGACCCATAATCTACACATATACTTAATTAGTTCATGTAATGTCACCAACAACGGAACCCGGTACTAGTGTATTACCAAAACGACTCCCAATGATCCTCCAGATCACTGTACCCTGGACAATCCTAACTTGACCCGACTCAACTAACCCAGTTAAGTTTGTTTATAAATGTTTCTCGCTAAGGTAGACTTAGATGTTACTAATATGTTTAAGCCGAACATGCTGGGTGTCACATCATCCCCACGTTGAAAGAATTTTCGTCCCGAAAATTGCGCAAAGCCCCAAAAGTAGGAAACAAAAAGAACAGAATGAAAAGAAAATTACCGGATGTCACATCATCCCCACGTTGAAAGGAATCTCGACCCGAGATTCATTCCGCTTCAGCAGTAACATGCCTCGATTCAAACGCGCGTTTCGGAAAAAGATGAGGATACTTGGCTTTCATCCGATCCTCCCGTTCCAATGTGAACTCTGGTCCACGGTTCGAGTTCCAACGGACTTTAACGATGCGGATTTTACTCCGACGAAGGCTACGAATCTTGTAGTCGAGAATCTCGACAGGTTCCTCCACAATGCGAAGGCGATCATCAACCTTGATCTCTTCCAGTGGTACAATGAGAGATTCATCAGCCAAACACTTCTTCAAGTTAGACACATGGAAGACGTTGTGTACACTACCGAGCTCTGCCGGTAAGTCAAGTCTGTATGCCACCGGTCCAATCCGATCCAGGATTGTGAATGGTCCGACATATCGAGGATTAAGCTTGCCACGCTTTCCAAAGCGTATGACGCCCTTCCATGGTGAAACTTTCAGAAGTACTTTGTCCCCAACCTGGAACTCTAAAGGTTTTCGACGGCGATCGGCATAGCTCTTCTGACGATCCCGTGCAGCAGCCAAACGTTGACGGATCTGTACGATTTTCTCCGAAGTTTCGTACACGAGTTCCGGACCAGTGAGCTGGCTCTCGCCCACCTCGGCCCAACAAAGTGGTGATCGACATTTCAGTCCGTAAAGAGCCTCGAACGGAGCTGCCTTGATGCTAGAGTGATAGCTGTTGTTGTAGGAGAACTCCACTAACGGCAGGTGGATCTCCCAACTTTTTCCAAAATCGATAACACATGCCCGAAGCATGTCTTCCAAGGTTTGAATCGTCCGCTCGCTCTGTCCATCAGTTTGCGGATGATAAGCCGTACTCATATCCAACTGAGTACCCAAAGCCTTGTGCAGAGCCTTCCAGAAACGCGAAGCGAAACGAGAATCACGATCAGAGATAATAGAAACAGGCACCCCGTGCCGAGTAACCACCTCCTTAAGGTAAAGTCGAGCTAACCGCTCGAGTCCATCGGTTTCCTTAATAGGTATAAAACGCGCCGATTTTGTCAGCCGGTCAACATTCACCCAGATCATATCATAACCACTAGGTGATCTTGGCAGCTTGGTGACAAAATCCATCGTGTGTAACGGCCCACTCCCGTACCGCGATATTGTTCGGGCATGTCCTGATTTTGCATTGGTCGTAGGCAATTCCTACGCCAAAACGCGTCACGATAGGGAAGGTATCCCACCTCTTATAAAGAAGTGTTAGTTCTCCTTCCCAACCGATGTGGGATCGTTACAATCCACCCCCCTTAAGGAGCCCAGCGTCCTCGCTGGCACAACGGCCCGGGCCTGGCTCTGATACCATTTGTAACGGCCCACTCCCGTACCGCGATATTGTTCAGGCATGTCCCGATTTTGCATTGGTCGTAGGCAATTCCTACGCCAAAACGCGTCACGATAGGGAAGGTATCCCACCTCTTATAAAGAAGTGTTAGTTCTCCTTCCCAACCGATGTGGGATCGTTACATCGTGATTCGCTCCCACTTCCTTTCCGGAACCTCTGGTTGTTGCAGGAGACCAGACGGCCTCTGATACTCCACCTTGACTTTAGCACAAGTCAAACATTTGCTGACATATGAAGCTATATCAGCTTTCATGTTCGGCCACCAATAAAGTATCTTCAAATCCTGATACATCTTATCGGAGCCAGGGTGAATAGAATACCGGGATTTGTGAGCTTCATCCAAAACAAGCTCGCGTAATCCCCCGAACAATGGGACCCAAACACGTCCCGCAAAATAGTGTAAACCATCGGTCCTGAGTTCAAGATGCTTGTCAGCACTGTGCATAGTTTCAGCCTTAAGGTTTTCCTCCTTCAAGGCTTCCAACTGTGCAGAACGGATTCGGTCAGGCAACGACGAATGAATGGTGAGCTGTAAGGCTCGAACACGGCGAGGATTCGCAGACTCCTTCCTGCTCAAGGCGTCCGCCACAACGTTTGCCTTGCCAGGATGGTATTTGATGGCACAGTCATAATCGTTCAGGAGTTCAACCCAGCGACGCTGCCGCATGTTCAACACCTTCTGGTCGAAAATATGCTGAAGACTCTTGTGATCGGTATATACTTCACACTTGGTACCGTACAAGTAATGTCTCCAGATTTTCAACGCAAAGACTACCGCACCCAGTTCCAAGTCATGAGTAGTGTAGTTCTTCTCATGAACTTTGAGTTGACGCGAAGCATAAGCAATAACCTTCCCGCGCTGCATCAACACGCAACCGAGACCACGAATAGAAGCATCACAGTACACAACGAAGTCATCCGTACCCTCTGGTAAGGACAAGATAGGTGCAGAACAAAGTTTAAGCTTCAGCATCTGAAACGCTGATTCTTGTGGTTCATCCCAGTCGAACTTTCGGTCCTTCTGGGTAAGAGCAGTGAGGGGTTGAGCGATCTTCGAAAATCCCTCAATGAAGCGACGATAGTAACCCGCAAGACCAAGGAATTGCCGCACCTCAGATGGCATCTTTGGTGCTTCCCAGTCTTTAATAGCTTCGATCTTAGCCGGATCGACATGAATTCCCAGTTCATTCACCACATGTCCTAGGAATTGAACTTCCCGTAACCAAAAATCACACTTCGAGAACTTAGCATACAACTGCTCCTGTCTCAAAAGTTCCAAGACCAACCGCAGATGTTCCTCATGATCCGCCTTGTTCTTGGAGTAAATCAGAATGTCGTCAATGAACACGATGACGAACTTATCAAGGTAAGGTTTGCAAACGCGGTTCATCAGATCCATGAACACCGCCGGTGCGTTAGTGAGGCCAAAAGGCATGACCAAGAACTCAAAATGGCCATAACGAGTGCGAAAAGCAGTCTTCTGAATGTCAGCTTCCCTAACGCGCAACTGGTGATAACCGGACCGCAAATCAATCTTCGAATAGTAACTGGAGCCCTGAAGCTGGTCAAAGAGATCATCAATGCGAGGAAGAGGATAACGATTCTTGATGGTCACTTTGTTCAGCTCACGATAATCGATACACATGCGAAGACTTCCGTCCTTCTTCTTCACAAACAAGATAGGAGCTCCCCACGGGGAAGAACTCGGTCGAATGAAACCCTTTTCCAAGAGTTCCTTTAACTGGCTGGACAACTCTTGCATCTCGGGAGGTGCAAGACGATACGGAGCGCGGGCAATAGGAGCTGTGCCCGGAGTGAGATCAATACCAAACTCAACCTGACGATGGGGAGGAAGACCAGGTAAATCATCAGGAAACACATCAGAAAAGTCACGAACCACCGGGATATCCTCGATCTTCTTCTCATCGTCAGTAGAAACGTTAACAAGTGCCAGAATGGCCGAACAGCCCTTCCGAAGATACTTACGGGCTTTCATGCTAGAAATGATACTCAGCGGAGCACCGCTTTTCTCGCCACGAACCGAAAGAATCTCTCCATCAGGGAGAGGGATCCGAATAACCTTGTCAAAACAAACGATCTCCGCACGATACAACGATAACCAATCCATGCCGACCACGACATCAAAACTACCCAGGGGTACCGGCATAAGGTCAATGGGGAAAGACAAACCCGACAGTTCCAAGCGACATTCCCTAAGGGTGTGTGTCGCTTCGATTTTCTTACCATCAGCCAATTCTATTAAGTACTTAGCCTCTAAAGGTGTGGGTACTACATCTAGCAATCGACTAACATCCAAAGATACGAAACTCTTATCGGCACCAGAATCAAACAAGACAGAAACATAGCGATCATTAAGAAGGAACGTACTGGTAACTGTGTCTGGATCCTGCCTAGCCTCCGCAGATCCAATGACGAAAGCACGTGCAGTCCTGCCTCCGCCGCCGTTGTTCCCGTTACCATTCCCGCCCCTCCCATTATCGCCCTGCTTCAGTTTGGGACAGTCACGCTTGAAATGTCCCGTGTCACCACAGTTATAACACCCCTGCCTCCCCTGAGTCCCCTGAGCAGCAGGAGCAGGAGTAGCCTTAGCATGGTGCCCCAACTGATGGCACCGATGACAACGAGCCCTATCACAACCCCCAGAATGATGAAAACCACACTTGTTACACTTGGGATGCTTCCCAACATACCCGCTCATCTTCTGTCCAGAAGAAGACCCAGATGAATCAAACTTCTTCGCCGGCTGAGCTGGCACCACACTCTTCCCCACACTATCCCACCTCCTCTTGTTCCCCTCAGCGACCTTCACAGCAGCACCCTTGGGTGGCAAAACGCCTTCTGCCACCTTCAGGTTAGTCATCCGATGAGCTGATCGGACAACTTCAGCAATAGTGGGAAGATTCCCAGCAGCCACCAACCCAGCAATCTCGGGCACTAGTCCAGACACATAGTGCTCGATCCTCCTGTACTCGGGTGTGTGTAAATCAGGACACAACACCACCAGCTCATTCCTCCTCACAGTGTATTCCTCAATCTCAGACCCAATCATCTTGTAACTCTAGACCTCATGCTCCAACTTCTGTATCTCCTCTCTCGGACAGTACTCACCTCTCAACAGCTGCACGAACTCCGCCCAAGGCATAGCAATAGCCTCCCCCAATCCCATGTTCTGTGTAGTAGCATTCCACCACGACAGTGCAGGCCCCTCAAATGTCAAAGTAGCATACTTCACCCGGTCCCCAGCAGGACAGTTACACATAACAAACACAGATTCCACCTTCTCCAGCCATCGGAGCAGTCCCACCGCTCCCTCCGTTCCAGCGAAGTTATGGGGCTGACAGTCCCGAAACTTCTTATAAGAGCACTGAGGTGGGGGTGGATTGGCACCAGCACCTGAAACACGGTACACGAGTAAAACACAAACGAAAGGACACGAAACCCAAAAATGAGGCAAGGTCGACAGAAATCAACTCACCACCCATGGCATTAATCCCAGCATGGAAATTAGCCATAGCCATGTTCACTTGCTGCTGTAGCAAGTTGTTCAGTTCAGCCTGGGTCATGTTGATGTTCCCACGACCACCGCCTCCAGCACGACCACCGCCGCCAGCACGGCCACCACCGCCACCACGACGTCCACCACCGCGAGCACCAAACATGATCTAGCAAATTAAGAAATCGAGGGATTCAGATTCACTTCCAGTGTCAATCACTAGAAATTTACAAGAGTTAACCTAGGGACAAATCCAGGACTATACATCCAAACTCGAAGTCCATCGGGATTGTTAGGACAAAGAGGATTGGTGAAACCACTTTTGGAAACCTTAGTCTAATTCACTTCTGTCATTTTGGCTAAGTATAGAAGTACTGAAGAGAAGACAAGAAACTGCTGAAGAGAAGATATGAGAAGTGCTGAAGAAGAAACTTCATCAGAAGTTCTGAAGTCCAAACCAGACAAGTTCACTTCAGAAGTACTGAAGACAAACTACTCATCAGTAGTTTGTCATTCATCAGCACTTAGCATCAGATATTTTCCACCGCCTTTTGTATCAGTAGTTTATTGTTTATTATTACTTTTAGCTGTAATTGTTTGAATCAATGTTGCAACTTGTGCAACTTGTTTCTGATATTTGTATACTTGCTTTATGGGCAAGTTACATGTATGTAAACGTCTATAAATAGGAGGCTTCAACCTTCTATTTTAGACATTGATTTTAATAGAAAAATCCTTCAAACACTTTCACTGTTCTATTCCATTTCAGTATTTATTGTGAATCTGTCTAAGTATCTAATTCTCATTTACTGCTTAGATTCATAATAAATACTTGTCATTATTAGTTTCAATCATCAAGGGGGAGTAATAACTGCTCTTGAGTATAAAAAGTGTTGCTTTAACTTATACATTCCGTTGTGCTTACAATCTGATATACAAGAGCTTGCTAAACACTTAAGTGTCAAAGATAGCAAGTTCTTACTTAAACTAAGAGCATACTGATCCAACAATTGGTATCAGAGCATTGGTTTATCTGATCACATATCAATCTAACAAATTGAGAATCAGACACAAAGCTCTTATTGATACTCAATAAAAGATCAAAAGTTCACTTTTTATCAACATCCATCACTTAAAAGAGTCATCTGACAAATCAATACTCTTTAAAATGGATCCACATAATACTGGTTCTGCTACTAAACCTGCCATGCTTGTAAGAAATGAATACAACATATGGCAAAAGAGAATGGCACATACCTTGTCACAGACCAACACAGGTTGTTGGAGATCTATGATATATGGTCCTCACAAACCAGTAAACATAAATCTTGAAACTAAAGTTGAGGTTCCTAAAGAACCAAAAGACTATACAGATGATGATTTCCTAAAACTTGAGCTAGATGCAAAAGCATTCTCTATGTTGGCAATGGCTCTCCCAAATGAGATATACTCTGGCCTTTTACATTGTGAAAGTGCCAAAGAACTCTGGGATTGTCTTAAAGAACAGTTTGGAGGAACTGAAGAGGTGATTGCCAACACCAGAGAGATTTTAGCTCAACAATATGAGACATTTGCTCATATTAATGGGGAAACTTTAACTCAACAATTTGAAAGATTCTCCTCATTAATATCTGAGCTAAAGTTAAATGGTCAGACCTATACAACAGTATCTATGCTACATAGATTTTTAAGGTCTTTACCAGACAAATGGGAAACATACTCCATTGTTTTAAGATCCTCACCAGATTTTAGCTCCCTTACTCTTACAAAACTCCATGGGAGATTACTTACTTTTGAGAGAGAAATTGATCAAAAGAAGAAATTGCAATCATCTGGTAAAACTGCTGATGACTACCTACCAGGTAGTACAGCACTTTTGGGACAAGACTCACCAACTTGTTCCTATGGATCTTATGACAACATTGACATAACAACTGGGATCTCATCAGAAAGATCTTTCCCAGGTTATGACAATGATGACCAAAGTCAAACTGCTGATAATCTATGTTTTATCATGGATGATTTGAAAAACTTTAGCAGTGATGACTTAGAAGAAATGGACATTTTACACCAACTGGCCATGCTAAGCATTAAAACTAACAAGTTTTATAAAAGGCCAGGAAGGAAATTTCCAGGATTGACCAGTAATACAAAAATTGGTTTTGACAAATCTAAACTGAGATGTCACAAGTGTCAGAAGTTGGGACACTTTGCTAGAGAGTGTAGAAACTCTAGCTTTAACCAATCACAATCTGGAAATAACTTTAACCCCAATTATAATAGGAATAATGGAACTCAAGGGAGTGCTCATTTTGTACAGGCACAAGCTCCTCAACAGCAATACATACCATAAGTACAATATGTTCAAGTGCCTGCTCAACAGATGCAGAGCCAACAATCAATCCCTCCCTTTCCAGCTGCTCAACAACCTCCACAGCCTCAACAACCCTCTCAACAAAGTCTTTTCACCTCAGGGTATGTTGACTGGAGCAGTCTTCCTTTTGACACCACAGAGTGCAATCCTGATGCAGACAACAAGATGTTTGACATCAACTGGGGAGAACCAGACAATGGCAGAAAGAACTTTGCCTTAATGGCATTTGAAGGCTGTACTTCAAAATCTGCATTGTCACAGGTATCAAAAGAGTCTTTGACAAAACTTTGCTCAAATTCTTGCAAAGAATCTTTTGCTCTCATAAGAGAGACAAATGTGCACTTACAAGGAAAAGCCAATGATTTAGAAAGAAAATACACTCAGATGAAGTGTGATTTAGAGAGAAAACTTACTGCTAAAACTAAAGAAGCCTCTAAATTAACTAACTCAGCTATTGAAACCCAAGCACAAATTAAAATGATGATAGAAGATCTTGGAAATGTCAGAAAAGAGCTTGCTGACACCAAGATCAGTTGTGAAAAATGGGTGGATTCTTGTAAGGGGTACCAGCTATTGCTAAACAAATAGAGTGCTTCAAATGTTAAGTTTGGCATAGGGTACCATCATGTTGAAACACCAACAGATTTCTCTCCCAAAACTACTGATGATGGGAGAAAAATTGTTTCAAATGAAACTTCTGAAGGGAAAGACTGCACATCTTTCCATGAAAACTTTCTAAACAGAAATCCTGGTATTTTCAAAGAAAGTACTTCAGAAGTATTAACAAAATCTGACAACAAGCCATCAGTAGTTTCATCTACATCAGGAGTTGAGACTCTGAAAACTACTGATGAGCAAAATCTTTACTCTAATGTCAGAAATTTGCCTTTAGATCTAAAACAAAAGGCAAAAGAGTGTGAAATTTGTGGTCTGTTCAACCACAAAACAGAGTTTTGTAGATACAGAAAAGGAATTCAGTTCAATCATAAAATTAAACAACAGGTTGTGGGAAATCAAATCAGAAATGATTATGAAAGAACCTTTAATCCCAAGAAACAACAACCTGAAAACACCTTTCTCAGAAAAAGATAAAATCTCAACTAAAATCTTTTTCTCAAAATTCTTTGTCAGTAGTTAGACCTGAATCATCAGCAGTTTCACAAACTGCTGAGATTCAAAAACTAATGAACTTGGTACAACTACTGATGACCAAGGTTGATGGTGGTCCTGAAAAGGATACCACCATGGTTCTTAATGAAAAATCCATTGCCAAAAAGACATGGATTTCTCAACCTGGTCAAGAACAAACTGTAACTGTTCTCAAGAGCAAACCCAAAGCCAAACAGGCTTGGGTTCCTAAATCTAACTAATTTGTTATTGTGTGCAGAGAGTTTCCAGGGGCTTAAACAGCATATGGTATGTTGATAGTGGAGGCTCTATGCACATGACTGGATGCAGATACCTGATAAACAATTTTATCAGCCAAAGAGAAGGATCTGTATCCTTTGGGAACAATGCTAAGGGATATGTGCTAGGACATGGCAATGTCTCCTCTGGCAAAATATGGTTTGACAAGGTCAATCTGGTGGAAAACCTTGAATACAACTTGCTGAGTGTGTCACAAATGTGTGATAAAGGATATTCTTCCTTTTTCACAAAGACAGCATGCAAGATCATCTCACCAGAAGGCCAGAAGTTGATAGAGAAGATCATTGAAGATCATACTTTGCTGATTGCCAAAAGATGTGGCAATGTCTATGCAGTGGACATTGAGAAAGACAAAGTATTGAACAACACTGCATGTTTCTTCTCAAGGGCATCAACTTCAGAAACTGATCTCTGGCACAGGAGACTTGGCCATGTGAACTTTAAAACCATAAATAAAGTCACAAAATGGGCTTGGTCAGAGGTTTACCTTTGAAAGTATACCAGTGTCAAGAACACTGTGTATCCTGTTTAAAGGGAAAACAGCATAAGTCCTCCTATAAGTCTATTGAAGAATCAAAAACAACTGCATGTCTTCAACTACTCCATATGGACTTATTTGGACCTGTCAAGATTATGAGCCTTGGTAAGAAGAAGTACTGCTTAGTCATCATTGATGACTACTCAAGATTCACATGGGTATTCTTCTTATTCTCCAAGGATGAGGCTGCTGAAATCATCAAGTTCTTCATTCTACAAGTGGAGAAACAATATTCTCTACCTGTCAAAACCATTAGAAGTGATAATGGGACAAAGTTCAGGAACAAAACTCTGGATGAATTCTGTTTGTCTAAAGGGATTATTAGACAATACAGTGTTCCCAGAACTCCTGAACAAAATGGTGTAGTAGAAAGGAAGAACAGAACCTTAATAGAGGGAGCAAGAACAATGTTAGCTGATTCTGGACTACCCTTGTACTTTTGGGCAGAAGCAGTTAACACATCATGTTATGTTCAGAATAGAGTTCTTGTGGTCAAGAGACATTCCAAGACTGCCTATGAAGTTCTTCATGGCATGAAGCCCCTTATCTCCTTTTTCAGGGCTTTTGGGTGTCAATGTTTCATCTTGAACATCAAGGAATCTATTTCAAAGTTTGCTGCCAAAGTTGACTCAGGTTACTTTCTTGGTTACTCTTCAACTAGAAAAGCCTACAAGGTTTTTAATTCTCACACCAAGATAGTAGAAGAAACATTGAATGTCAAGTTCAATGAGTCAAAACACACTCTTATTCCAGCACATCCTGCTGAACTTTTTGACCTTGACAACTTCCATTTTGGACCTGAGAAGGCTGTTACTTCATCAAAACTTACTTATTATGGTGACAAAAGGTTTGATGATGAGGATCCCACACCATGGATTCCTCAAACAGTTATCAAGTCAACTTCAAAATCATCAGAAGTTCCCCAAACTTCTGATCAAACAAGTACTGAGGAACAAACTCAAACTTCTGGTTCAGTAGATCCAACTACTGAAGATCATGGAACATCTGAACCAGATATTATAGACCTCAGTAGTTTGTTTGAAGAACATGAGCCACCTACACCTATCAGTGGTTTACAACAACTGATTGAACACAGAGATCATCCACTTGATCAAATCATGGGTGATATAGCTTCAGGTGTTCTTACCAGAAACCAGCTCTCCAACTTTTGCCTATTTTCAGCCTTTATCTCACAGTTGGAACCAAAGAAGTACCAGGAAGCCCTCAAAGACAATAATTGGGTGCAAGCTATGCAAGATGAACTGCTTCAGTTCAACAAGCAACAGGTCTGGGAAATATGTCCCTTACCTCCAAACAAACAACCAATTGGCACAAGATGGGTTTTCAGGAACAAGCAAGATGAAGCTGGTATGATAATCAAGAACAACAACAAGTTCCCCTGAAGCCCACATCTTCCAAACTCACACCACCAAAAGCCAAAAAGCCCAAGCCAACAAAAACAAAAACCCACCAACCCAAAAGAAAAGCTGTTCAGGAGGTTGAGATGCCTGAACATGCTCATGAGCAATCTGCTCTTCAAATAGGTGAGACTGAAACACCCTCTCAGTCTCATCCATCTCAAACCCCACCAAGAGCACCCATAACAATCTTATTCAAAAGAAAAAGACTTAGAAAAACTGTTGCAACTCACACTTCTTTTGAAACTGCTGACCAACCTATTTGACCTATTGCCCAAACTTCTGAACCAACCCCTCAAATTTCTGAAACAGAGGCAATAGAGATTGCCAAACTTCTCTCTGGGCTAAAAGAGAAAGTCCCATCTGATAATGTCAGTCCCCTACAACCACAACAAACAGGGGACATAACCACAGCATCAGACATGGATGTGGACATCACTAGCCCTAACCCAAGAGATGAGGGTGGACCAGAGTCTTTAAGCCCAATCTTAGAGACTCTTGGGGCATCTGAGGCTGCTACTACTCAGTTACCACCCAGTGGTGGATCTGAGGATAGAAGTAAAACAGCTAAGACCTCAGATGTGGCAACTACTGATGAAGGCTTAATGCCTGAAGTAGGAAATCCTCAGAACCAAGAACAAGAGGTTCATGAGAGAACTGAGTTGGGCTCAGCTCATGATTTAACTGAGACAGTCCTCAATGAGGACAACATCAGGGATTCAGATGATTCCATTAATTTGGATGATGTTTCAAAAACAAAAACTACTGAATTGACGGCACTTTATGAAGGTCCTTTTTCAGGGGTATCCAAGCTCAAGAAGCTAGTCACCCCTGAACAGGTTAAAGTCCACTCAATCCCTAAAACCCCTAGAGTGGCATCCTCTGTACAACATGAGGATCTCCCAAAAACACACCCTTCACATCAAATGCCTACCCAATTCCCTGGGCAAACAAGCATAGACATGAACCAGCTATGCAGCCCAGAGGGTCCCCTGTACCACATGATGAACACTCTCATCAAGAATCACTTCCAAACATACACAGCTAACTTGGAGCTGTCAATCAAAAACCAATTTGGAGTGATCAAGACAAAGATGAATGATCTGTCCAACAAGATTGAATTCAACAGCAAACAGATTGCTCATCTTCAAAGTCAATTCTCCCAACCCTCAACCTCTAAACTTGATGAATCCAAAAAGGGGGAGAAAATTAGGGAACCTAAGGAGTCATTCGAAGCTAGGATAAGGGCAAGAGTGGCCATCCTTGAAAGAGATCAGAAGAATCAAGCCAGAAAGGAAAAACTGGCCAAACAGTTTGGTGTCTCTATTCAAGAGATAGAAGATGCTGAAAAATCTGATGAATCCCAAGGGCATAATGAAGAAACCTCTGATGGCCAAAGTTCTGATGAAAAATCAGAAAGTACTGAAGACAATCCTTCAGTAGTTGACAAACCATCAACAGTTGTCAACCCATCAGAGGTTAACACTTCCAAACCTCAACAAACTAAACCTTCCAGATCCACTGAACAAATCAAACCAACTTCTGCTCCTCCAAGGCCTACAACAACCACTACCATGACTGTCCTAACCCCTGCTCCAATCTCTCAATCTACTGAACTTCTTGAGCAGAGGTTAAAGGTAGTTCAACAAAAAGCCAAGGAAGACTAGATTTGGAAAAGTCTGGAACAAAGGGATGATTTAGAGTTTGAAGAGAAGCTCCAGGCTTATCAAGCTGAACTGGAAAGACAGGCTGAAATTGATTATGTTGCTGAAGAAGACAAAAGACAACAACTGATGTCTTACATCACAAAGAACAGCAAGACTAAAGCCTACACACTCAAGGGACTCTCTATGCAAGAGCTGACAAGAAGGGCACAACTGATTGTAGACAAACTGGCCACAAGTAAAGAAGGAAAGGCCAAGAGAGCCCAAATGATAAATGAATTAGTAGCAGATGGCTATGGTTCAAAAGCCTCAGTATCCAGATGGAAAGAAGAAAGACTGATGGATACTTATCGAAAATACAAGGCTGCCAATGTGATACCCCGAAAATTCAGGTTCTCACTTTAACTAAACTCTAGTTACATTCCTTGCATTATACTTAACTAGGGTTAGTTAGATAAGACATACGTGCATGGTTATGAGTCAAGGTGTGATTGCATGATTAGTGAACCTCGGACGTTGGTGAATAATAAACTTATGTGTCTCGGTGATACCTGACAAACTTATGTGAAAACCATACGTGATTATGTGAACCTAAACCGAACACGTTAATAGAAATCATTAAAAGTGGAGCATGAGGTTGATTAGGGTCTTAATGCATGGGTTTACACTTGTTACGGTCCGAAATAACGAAAACGTCGAAGGATAACGCGTCGGGAGGCGAAACGAGGCAAAAGCGCGCCACCCGGACCTGTGAGCGGCCGCTCACAGGCTCCGAGCGGCCGCTCGAACCTATCTGACGGGTTTAAACCGCCTCAAACTCGTATATAAGCATCCTTAACCCCCATGCAGCCCTCATACTCAACCCTAATCGCCCCCTTACTGCCCCACACGAATATTTCACTCCAAAAACTCCTGCTAAGGCTCAAGATCATCAATTGGGAGGCTCCAAGGCGCGCGATTGATTGATTTGAAGAGCTAAGGGTATAACTCATGATTTCTTACGCTTTTTACTTTATGTTTTATTGTAAAAATCATATAACAAGTTTGTCCAGGTCTGAATGGGTTTAATAAACATTAAAACATGAGTCTTTTTGAAGATTAAACGGATTAAACCTATTAATAAACGCGTAGTAACATCATAGGATGCTTGTTGCGCAAGTTATTGGTGTTTTGATCCTAAAAGCTTTGATCTTGACATGTTTGATAATAGGATCTGATGGGAATAGGTATTAGGAAAGTTGTATGATGATTATTAGGTGTTATTGATTGATAATATGCAACTAGGGTTTGATATAATTGATAATATTGCACGATCAGAATCTGGACAGATTCTGAATGTCGACTTGTAGGGTCTGTTTCGTGGCTTGAAAATAATTGGTTTGATCGATTCTTTGCATGATTGTAACGTACAATGTCTTAGCTTTTCATAATGGGCAAAACCATCGAATTTGGACATCGTTTGAGTCGTTTTTTGGAATTTTAATTGATTAGGGATCATATCAGATTTTCGGATTTGTAATTGGGCTAACTTTAAATGGTCATAACTTGAGATTTACAAGGAGTTAGGTTATGAAATTTTTACAGTAGGTCAATACTGGAAAAATAGAGCTTTTCTAAGTGGATTCATCTCGTTTGGATGAATACACAATTTTTAAGAATTTTCCTACTAAACTGACCTGTTGAGGAAATTTTCTGAACACTGCTGTGTTGTACGAATTTTTATAATTTTTGTGTTTGGAATTAAGACAAAACAAAAATAGGTATTGTCGAGTGAATCCCAAATAAAATTCAGTAAAACTTTGGGACTCTAACTCATTCGTTAAGTATTTTAAATAAATTCGTTTTGATGGCGCACAATCTGTCCTGAAAACACAGATTGTGTATTATGTGCTTATGTGATTACTTGAGGTCTTAGGTGATCTAAAATTGACATATAACGGAGGTACACATGTTTATGACACATACGGGCTGTAGAAACTAATTATAACCAACTCATTCACCAACGAGTCCGTAGGGTTTACTATTGCATGTAGAATCACTAGGCGTCGCATACACACTTTTGAATATTAAAACGCCTTGGACAAACGAGTTATATGGTGTAATGATGTTACACCTATACTCACGTAGTGACAGTGTTATTAGGGTGTCGGTAGCATATAATACTTGCTGTGCGGATTCTTTGCTTACGCGATAAGGTGAGTTTCACTACTTTTTCTCAAAGCATGTGTCTCGGGTTGAGACCACATTGGTAACGTTTTCTAGTCTATCTTGAGACAACTTTCTTTTACACATCCCGGGTTGGGGTGCATGGTTCACGTGGTGAATCTATTTTTACTAATTCATATATATGTCCTTGATGAACTAAACCAAACACATCTTTTAAGTCCTTCAAAATACCGAATCAATTGCCGGTTGGGCAAGCGGGTTAATTAGTTGATAGCGCTATTAGGTCTAACAAACCTCACATCGTGCTGGGGGCACGGATGTGAACTATTAGCTTCAAACATAATCATTGTCGATGGACAATGATGCAAGGCATCCTTATCCCGGTTATGGGAACTTGTTCATTAGTAGTTCGGTATTCGCCGGTTTTAGTTATCATGAGTGGGCTAGCTACCCCTGACATTTGAATTAGCTATTGTTTACAGGGTCTGAGAGACCAACGCTGTACACTTGACTTTTGGGGTTTTGAGAACCTACACTTTTATTTACATCGCTTACTTATATTGTGAACTCACCAGCTTTATGTTGACACACGATTTACATGCTTTTGCAGGTAGTTAGCTTCCGGTGCCAGGATTAGAAAGCACCGTACACTTCACTGCATTTGGGCTCTCGGGCATACACATAAATTATACATTTTCTTTCATATGGTTTTAATTTGGGGCGCGTTGTTTTGCGCATGGTTTTAAAAGGATTAAATTTGGTTTACGCTTCCGCAACTTAACTAAACTTGGTTTTTGAAACGAACTAAATGGTTTGGGCATTTAGAGTTCGTTCATATGACTTATGGCTATGGGATCCTGGTATGTCATGCGCCTCGCGGTATGAACCCCGCAGTGGAAATTTGAGGGTGTGACAGATTGGTATCAGAGCCATTGGTTATAGTGAACTAGGACTGCATGTTGAGTCTAGTCTATAATCATTATAGCATAAGTACACTCACAACTTAAGTGCACAACTAGCTATTAGCTACATATATCTAC
Source organism: Ambrosia x helenae (assembly GCA_030844895.1). Lineage (NCBI taxonomy): Eukaryota > Viridiplantae > Streptophyta > Magnoliopsida > Asterales > Asteraceae > Ambrosia > Ambrosia x helenae. The sequence goes on along the minus strand of CM061230.1, from coordinate 4,424,498 downwards.
AACATATGATTTCGGGAGATATGTTATCTCCTAGTTCTAGACTTAATTCTTAACACGTCAATGGTGGGAACCTAGGGTTACACCAGGTGGCGCATTACTGGGAGTAATATCCTAACTAACCTCATGGACGAGGAGACAACAATAGTACAAGGGAGGGAGCCCTTGCGAGCGTTGTGGCGCACGTACACAGGAAGCTGCACGATGCGCATGACGTGGTACCATTAAATCAACTATGAAGGAATTCGAATGCTGAGACTTATCTTTTGTCACTTAGCAAGGAGACAATTAGTTTCTGTTCCTTGTTACTTGATCTTTCTTACTCCCATTCGAAACTCAGACGGGACTAGGTTACGCATATAGAACTTATTTCTTACTTTAGTACCTTACGCCTAGTATGAGCGGGCGGACGTATGACTGCATATCCCTGTTACTCATAAGTATATGGTAGATTCATGGGAACACATTAGATCGGGACTTGTTACACACACTCTTGGGGAGTTACGTAAAGCCTGCGATGTAATGCAACATCACAAGGGAGGATGAAACCTACTAATGGCTGATAGCCACGATTGGAGGAACGAGTGGTACAGCTTACCACTAAACTGGCTCACATAGGACTAGAGAAGGAGATTGTACATGATGAGAACCATATAACACTGACATCGCAAAAGAGGAAGGATAAGAGATGAAAGGGGAACCTGAGCAGGACGAGCACACGGAAAGTGAGGATGAAGGCTCTACTATCTAGACAAAGCATGGCGACGATTGGCTCTTACCTTTTCTTACCTATCTTTTCTTTCATTTCCCTTGTTAACTTAGATAAGACTGAGTTTTTATGATCAACGATAGGGTGGTTGAGGCCCTCGCATCTTTCCAAGCTAGTAAAGATCTATTTTGCTAAACCATTCTTTTCCCCTGACTTCCACATTTGAACTTTCTAATACCTTGAACGTACATCGTATTTTCAAGCCTTTTTATTGGTTGTAAACCTCGATAACTCCAACGGAACTGAAGGAGACCGTCTGGTTGCTTCGATAGCATAAGTCTTTGCCATGAGCATTTGTCCCAGGCAGGATGGAGTAATGTACACTACATGCACACTCGATGAGTTACAGATACCTGGAAGGAGAACGTAACACCCTGTGGTGAAATCTAGAAACTTTGACGGATGGGTCTGAGATCGACGCCTACACTGCCAAGCGATAGGAGATAGCCACTATAGGCTCAAATCTATTTAACCTACCTTACAAATGGATCGAACTTTATACCGAAAGGGTGGGCCCCTCAGATTCGTGGCTTGGCCACTGCAGCCCACCTACAAATCTTTCACTTGACTCGCAGACTCACAGATGAGACTGCTGATCATGGTACCTTTCTGAAGCATGGTGCTTCATTTTCTACTGTTGGTGATAGCAAGAGAACGTGGGATAGTGTGAAGTATAAGTCCTGCAACAACAACTACCACAACGGGAACAACAACAATGGGGTTCGTGGGAAAGCATTCGTGATTGGCATTAGGGAAGCTAGGACTGATAACAAGGTCGTGACGGATACGACACTCTTATGATACTGGTGCGGACTATAGTTTTGTGTCATCAAAACTTAACAAACAACTAGGGATGGTTCCTACTTTTCTTAATACCCCGTACAACATGGAGTTAGCTGATGGAAAGCCTGTTGAGGTAACCCATATTCATCGTGACTGTAAGCTCGAGTTGGATGGGCAATCGTTTGCCATCAACATTCTACCTATCACCCTTGGAAGCTTTGATCTCGGGGTTGGCATGGACTGGTTGTCCAAGCAACACGCTGAAATTCTCTGTCAGGAGAAGATTGTTCGTATCCCTCTCCCTAGTGGAGAACTCTTATCTGTCCAGGGTGATCGTGGTGGTGCCATGATGGGCATCATCTCTTTCCTGAAAGCCCAGAAGTTTATTCGGAAGGGCTACCCAGTCATATTGGCTAACATTTCTGATACTCGAGCTGAAGTTAAAACAAAAATTGAGGACATCCCTGTAGTTCAGGATTTTCCAGATGTCTTCCCAGAGGAATTACCTGGACTTCCACCTGTCCGACAAGTGGAATTTCAAATTGACCTTGCACCAGGAGCCGCCCCAGTTGCGCGTGCACCATACCGCCTTGCACCAGTCGAACTTCAAGAACTATCCACCCAACTCCAAGAGCTATTAGACAGGGGTTTCATTAGATCTCGTTCTTCACCTTAGGGAACTCCAGTCTTATTTGTTAAGAAAAAGGATGGGAGTTTCCGTATGTGTATCGATTACCAGGAATTGAACCCTTTACCTCGTATTGATGATTTATTCAACCAGCTCCAGGGGTCGAGTTTCTATTCCAAGATTGACTTGAGGTCGGGGTATCACCAACTGAGAGTCCGAGAGGAGGATGTGCCAAAGACAGCCTTTCGAACTCGTTATGGGCACTATGAATTTTTGGTAATGCCCTTCGGGCTGACCAATGCACCAGCTGTGTTCATGGACCTCATGAACCGTGTGTGCAAACCCTATCTAGACAAATTTGTCATAGTGATTCATAGACGACATTCTGATCTATTCCAAGAGTAGGGGAGAGCACGAGCAACACCTACGACTGATCTTGGAACTTCTGAAAAGTGAGCAGTTATATGAAAAATTCTCCAAGTGCGACTTCTGGATTCGTGAGATCCAATTCTGGGGTCATGTGGTGAACGAGGCAGGAATACAGGTCGATCCCACTAAGATTGATGCGATTAAAAGATGGGAGGCCCCTAAGAACTCCCACGGAGGTCCGACAATTCCTTGGCCTTGCAGGTTATCATCGCAGATTCATTCAGGGATTCTCAAAAATCGCTCAACCCCTCACTGCTGTGACACAGAAGGGGATTACCTACAAGTGGGGAGATGCCCAAGAACCTGCTTTTCTGATACTAAAGACTAAACCTTGCAGTGCTCCAATATTATCACTACCTGAGGGTACGGAGGACTTTGTGGTGTACTATGATGCATCTATCCAAGGTCTAGGGTGTGTTTTGATGCAACGCGAAAAGGTGATCACATATGCTTCACGACAACTAAAAGTTCATGAGAAAAATTTCCCCACTCACGACTTGGAACTGGGAGCGGTGGTCTTCGCTCTCAAAATTTGGAGGCACTACCTCTACGGGACAGAGTGCACGATTTTCACAGATCATAAAAGTCTCCAGCATATATTCGGCCAGAGGGTGCTAAGCATACGACAACGCCGATGGGTCAGACTCCTGAATGGTTATGACAGTGCCATCAAGTAACATTCAGGGAAGGCTAATGTAGTAGCAGATGCCCTGAGTCGTAAGGAAACAAAACCCAAACGAGTGCGAGCCTTGCAACTTACCCTACAATCTAATCTTCATGTTAAGATACGTAAAGCCCAGGGCGTGGCTTTGAAAGGGAAAACATCGGGCTTGAAACCTTGCACTGTGCTGATAAGCACCTGGAATGGAGGACATAGGGTCTTCAGCACTTCATGAATCAAGTCTGGATTCCACGTGTTGGAGATCTCAGACAACTAGTGCTCGATGGGGCACACACCCCTCGTTATTCGGTACATCCTAGTTCGGATAAAATGTACCGAGATCTCAAACTCCTTACTGGTGACCAAACATGAAAGCTGAGAAAAGTCACTTATGTTAGTAAGTGCTTAACGTGTGCCAAGGTTAGGATTGAATATCAGAAACCTTCGGGCCCACTTCAGCAACCGGAAAATCCCATGTGGAGCTGGGATGGTATTTCCATGGACTTTATCACCAAACTTCCTAAAACGCCCAGCGGGCACGATATGATTTGGGTCATTATTGACCGTTTGACCAAATCAGCGCATTTCATGGCAATTAGAGAGGCGGACATGTTGGAACGTCTAGCCGCTTTTGTATTACGAAAATTGTCTCTAGGCATGGGATGCCAACTTCTATCATATCGGATCACGACGCGCGATCTACTTCCCATTTTTGGGAAACTCTCCAAATTGCTTTGGGAACTCATTTGGACATGAGCGTAGCCTATCACTCCCAGACGGATGGATAGAGTGAACGTACCATCCAAACACTAGAAGATCCACTGCGAGCGTGCGTGGTGGACTTTGGAAACAGTTGGGACAAGCACTTGCCTTTGATTGAATTCTCTTATAACAATAGTTATGACACTTCGATCCAGTGTGCACTTTTTGAGGCACTTTATGAACGGGAGTGCAAATCCCCCATATGTTGGACTGAAGTTGGGGATAGCCAACTGACAGGTTCCGAACTTGTGCACCAAACTTCTGAGAAGATAGTGCAATCAGAAAACGGATGGCTGCTACTCTTGAGCGACAGAAAAGCTACGCTGATAAGCGTAGGAAACTTTTAGAGCTCCGGAATGGGAACAAGGTACTATTAAAGGTGTCACCTTGAAAGGGTGTGACACGCTTTGGAAAACGGGGGGAAGATGAACCCGTAAAACGTTGGACCATTCGAGATGGTTGATGGGATTGGTCTGGTAGCTTACAGGTTAAACCTGCTTAACAAACTTGGTAGGATACACGATGTATCCCACATATCGTACCGAATCTATAGAAATGCCTGTTGGATACAACACTGATGGTGCCACTGGAGGAGATCCAGGTGGACGATCGGCTACGGTTCATGGAAGAACCAGTGGAGATTCTTGAGCGGGGCGTCAAGAAACTCAAACAGAACACTATACCTATTATTAACGTACAATGGAATTCCCGTCTAGGACCGGAATACACGTGGGAGCGCAGAGATCAGATGCGGCTCAAATATCCACACCTCTTTTCTGAACCTGAACCTGTGCATAGATCAAATGCCGAACATAAAGCAGCTCGCTCAAAGTGAATTTCGGGGCGAAATTCCTTTCAACTTGGGGATGATGTGACATCCGGAAACCAAGCATACATTTTTTTTAGCTGGCTTTACTGTTTACTTGCTGAATTTCGGGACGAAATTCTTTTCAACTTGGGGATGATGTGATACCCCGAAAATTCAGGTTCTCACTTTAACTAAACTCTAGTTACATTCCTTGCATTATACTTAACTAGGGTTAGTTAGATAAGACATACGTGCATGGTTATGAGTCAAGGTGTGATTGCATGATTAGTGAACCTCGGACGTTGGTGAATAATAAACTTATGTGTCTCGGTGATACCTGACAAACTTATGTGAAAACCATACGTGATTATGTGAACCTAAACCGAACACGTTAATAGAAATCATTAAAAGTGGAGCATGAGGTTGATTAGGGTCTTAATGCATGGGGTTACACTTGTTACGGTCCGAAATAACGAAAACGTCGAAGGATAACACGTCGGGAGGCGAAACGAGGCAAAAGCGCGCCACCCGGACCTGTGAGCGGCCGCTCACAGGCTCCGAGCGGCCGCTCGAACCTATCTGACGGGTTTAAAACCGCCCCAAACTCGTATATAAGCATCCTTAACCCCCATGCAGCCCTCATACTCAACCCTAATCGCCCCCTTACTGCCCCACACGAATATTTCACTCCAAAAACTCCTGCTAAGGCTCAAGATCATCAATTGGGAGGCTCCAAGGCGCGCGATTGATTGATTTGAAGAGCTAAGGGTATAACTCATGATTTCTTACGCTTTTTACTTTATGTTTTATTGTAAAAATCATATAACAAGTTTGTCCAGGTCTGAATGGGTTTAATAAACATTAAAACATGAGTCTTTTTGAAGATTAAACGGATTAAACCTATTAATAAACGCGTAGTAACATCATAGGATGCTTGTTGCGCAAGTTATTGGTGTTTTGATCCTAAAAGCTTTGATCTTGACATGTTTGATAATAGGATCTGATGGGAATAGGTATTAGGAAAGTTGTATGATGATTATTAGGTGTTATTGATTGATAATATGCAACTAGGGTTTGATATAATTGATAATATTGCACGATCAGAATCTGGACAGATTCTGAATGTCGACTTGTAGGGTCTGTTTCGTGGCTTGAAAATAATTGGTTTGATCGATTCTTTGCATGATTGTAACGTACAATGTCTTAGCTTTTCATAATGGGCAAAACCATCGAATTTGGACATCGTTTGAGTCGTTTTTTGGAATTTTAATTGATTAGGGATCATATCAGATTTTCGGATTTGTAATTGGGCTAACTTTAAATGGTCATAACTTGAGATTTACAAGGAGTTAGGTTATGAAATTTTTACAGTAGGTCAATACTGGAAAAATAGAGCTTTTCTAAGTGGATTCATCTCGTTTGGATGAATACACAAGTTTTAAGAATTTTCCTACTAAACTGACCTGTTGAGGAAATTTTCTGAACACTGCTGTGTTGTACGAATTTTTATAATTTTTGTATTTGGAATTAAGACAAACCAAAAATAGGTATTGTCGAGTGAATCCCAAATATAATTCAGTAAAAATTTGGGACTCTAACTCATTCGTTAAGTATTTTAAATAAATTCGTTTTGATGGCGCACAATCTGTCCTGAAAACACAGATTGTGTATTATGTGCTTATGTGATTACTTGAGGTCTTAGGTGATCTAAAATTGACATATAACGGAGGTACACATGTTTATGACACATACGGGCTGTAGAAACTAATTATAACCAACTCATTCACCAACGAGTCCGTAGGGTTTACTATTGCATGTAGAATCACTAGGCGTCGCATACACACTTTTGAATATTAAAACGCCTTGGACAAACGAGTTATATGGTGTAATGATGTTACGCCTATACTCACGTAGTGACAGTGTTATTAGGGTGTCGGTAGCATATAATACTTGCTGTGCGGATTCTTTGCTTACGCGATAAGGTGAGTTTCACTACTTTTTCTCAAAGCATGTGTCTCGGGTTGAGACCACATTGGTAACGTTTTCTAGTCTATCTTGAGACAACTTTCTTTTACACATCCCGGGTTGGGGTGCATGGTTCACGTGGTGAATCTATTTTTACTAATTCATATATATGTCCTTGATGAACTAAACCAAACACATCTTTTAAGTCCTTCAAAATACCGAATCAATTGCCGGTTGGGCAAGCGGGTTAATTAGTTGATAGCGCTATTAGGTCTAACAAACCTCACATCGTGCTGGGGGCACGGATGTGAACTATTAGCTTCAAACATAATCATTGTCGATGGACAATGATGCAAGGCATCCTTATCCCGGTTATGGGAACTTGTTCATTAGTAGTTCGGTATTCGCCGGTTTTAGTTATCATGAGTGGGCTAGCTACCCCTGACATTTGAATTAGCTATTGTTTACAGGGTCTGAGAGACCAACGCTGTACACTTGACTTTTGGGGTTTTGAGAACCTACACTTTTATTTACATCGCTTACTTATATTGTGAACTCACCAGCTTTATGTTGACACACGATTTACATGCTTTTGCAGGTAGTTAGCTTCCGGTGCCAGGATTAGAAAGCACCGTACACTTCACTGCATTTGGGCTCTCGGGCATACACATAAATTATACATTTTCTTTCATATGGTTTTAATTTGGGGCGCGTTGTTTTGCGCATGGTTTTAAAAGGATTAAATTTGGTTTACGCTTCCGCAACTTAACTAAACTTGGTTTTTGAAACGAACTAAATGGTTTGGGCATTTAGAGTTCGTTCATATGACTTATGGCTATGGGATCCTGGTATGTCATGCGCCTCGCGGTATGAACCCCGCAGTGGAAATTTGAGGGTGTGACAGCCAAGGCTGCAAATCCAGAGAAGTTTCAAACTGCTGATCCTTCAAGATCAGTAGTTAGAACTTCTGGTATGTCAACAAGAAGGCCTACTACTCAAAGAAAGAAAGCAGAGGACAATGTCAAAACTGATTTCAAAATGGTACTACTTGAAGGAAGTTCAGTAGTTCATTCAGATTTTGACATTGAGGAGAAACCTCTGTTAACACAATTCAAGGATCCTTCCACTTTTGCCTACCAAATCCAAAAGACTATCAAAGAAAAGATGCATACCAAGGTAGTGACTGAACACCATCTCCCAACTCTTCAGATGCCTGATATGCAACAACAACAACAACAACAAGAAGGAAGAGACTCCCACCTGAGACTTACTGAAGTAGAAAGCATCCAACACTCAGGTTCATCAACCCAAGGGACAAGTCTGGTTCCCTATACCTCTGACTTTGACAAGTCAAAGGTGCCTATCATCAGATGGTCACTTACTGCTAACAACACAGTATTATTGACAAGAAGAGACCTTTCAAGCAGGGCTTACAAGAAGATCAGTGATCTAAAGAAACTGTCAACACAAGACCTGCTCACAATTCAACATCTGGAACCACAGAAAGGATCTCTATCTGATGGACAGTTAAACCAGCTCAAGAACACCATGTTCAAAGAAATATGGAAGATTGTTCAAGACAGAAGAAGATCATAAGGAATTAGTAAGGTTTTGGGTTCATCAATCCAGGGGGAGATTGTTAGGACAAAGAGGATTGGTGAAACCACTTTTGGAAACCTTAGTCTAATTCACTTCTGTCATTTTGGCTAAGTATAGAAGTACTGAAGAGAAGACAAGAAACTGCTGAAGAGAAGATATGAGAAGTGCTGAAGAAGAAACTTCATCAGAAGTTCTGAAGTCCAAACCAGACAAGTTCACTTCAGAAGTACTGAAGACAAACTACTCATCAGTAGTTTGTCATTCATCAGCACTTAGCATCAGATATTTTCCACCGCCTTTTGTATCAGTAGTTTATTGTTTATTATTACTTTTAGCTGTAATTGTTTGAATCAATGTTGCAACTTGTGCAACTTGTTTCTGATATTTGTATACTTGCTTTATGGGCAAGTTACATGTATGTAAACGTCTATAAATAGGAGGCTTCAACCTTCTATTTTAGACATTGATTTTAATAGAAAAATCCTTCAAACACTTTCACTGTTCTATTCCATTTCAGTATTTATTGTGAATCTGTCTAAGTATCTAATTCTCATTTACTGCTTAGATTCATAATAAATACTTGTCATTATTAGTTTCAATCATCAAGGGGGAGTAATAACTCCTCTTGAGTATAAAAAGTGTTGCTTTAACTTATACATTCCGCTGTGCTTACAATCTGATATACAAGAGCTTGCTAAACACTTAAGTGTCAAAGATAGCAAGTTCTTACTTAACAAAGAGCATACTGATCCAACAGGGATTTTCATGCATTCCAGTTTATTATTTCGTGTGCACCCGAAATGATAAACTGCTCTACATGGTCCTCCAGATGTACCCCTAATCTAGACCCCAGTCACCGAACATTGTCGCCTAATAACGTGTGACGATAGGTGCAAGTGTAAGAAGGCATGTGTGTGCTAGAACCAACAAGTCAACCCCTCCTTCTTCAATCCAGAAGAAGAAGACAAGAGTAGGTAAGAACCCATATAAAAGCGGATGATGTAACGGAGAAGCATGATGATGATGTAAGGACACCCCGACAACGTTAGTACGTATCCCACTAATAGACTCAAGTATGTGACCGTCTAGTGTGTGCGACTCGGCTATAGACCAGACTCTACATGCAGTCCTAGTTCACTATAACCATTGGCTCTGATACCAATCTGTCACACCCTCAAATTACCACTTGCGGGGTTTTACCGCGAGGCGCATGACAAACCAGGATCCAAGTCAACGATCACAATAAACAACTCTATATGAAAACGTAAATAGACATAACCATTAATTTAATAAGCGGAAGCGTTTAAGTAGCATTTAATCAACTATGCTATCATCTCAAAAGTTGTTCAAAATACTTTTATTACAAAACGTGCAACTATGCCTAGACGTCAATGCAGACCCGTGCGCCTAGTTCCGTTCATTGCTACCTTAGCGACCTGAGAAAAACATGCCAAAAAGATGTCAACATATAATGCTGGTGAGTTCACAGGTTTATTCAAAATGTTACCAAAATGTTACCATGTCCATACTATATCAATGTTACCAAGTACGCTAGCTAGGCGTATGTTTTATTACTACTACGATTGGAAACCATTACTAGACACGTTTAGCAATGTTTAGCATGTTTAAGCAGCCCGTATGTTCAGCATGATAATGTTCCTGTTCGAGACAATATGCACCCGCCCGGCCCTCCAAGCCGACGAGTGGGGCAGGTCACGCCCAATAGATCTATCCACATTTCCCCCGTTGTGCATCCCCGCACATTCATGGTTTAACCCGGGACTTCCAAAAGATCGTATAGCAATATAAAGTTAAAACCATAGTATGACATATGTTACCAAAACCGTTTAGCGCATGTTTTCTCCCCCAAAAGTTAAAGCAGTAAAAGTGGGGCCGTGAACTCACCTTAGATAGCGTTCTTCAATTACAATTAAAGATGTTTAGCCCTTGATAATCCCTCTACCGGAGATCTATCAAAATGTTCACATAAGTGTTCCGACTAATAACCATAAGGTTATCTAGTCCCCGATTGTCCAGATCGTAACCAAGTATGTTTTAAAACGTGTTTAAGTGTTTAACCGACACACTAGACCGACCCGACATCCCGTTGGTGACCCATTACCCTAACTAATCAAGTACACATAGATTACACACAAGGTTCAAGCATAAAACACTTAGTTTGTATCAAAAATCTCATTTCTGCATCAGAACGGTCGAACCAGTCAGTTTTAAGTCTCCTTCGCACCTTTTCAGTCTCCTTCGCCCGTTTTACATCTCGTTCGACCATTTGATGTCTCCTTCGCCCGTTTTACCACATTCGCCCAACAAAAACCCAGGTTCGACCCTGGTTTTCCTCCTTCGCACCTTCGATCGGTCGAAGGAGGCCAGGTTCACCCCTGTTGTGTAATTTTTCCTAAAAACGCTTCAAACACATTCAAAACGACTCGAAACATCATCAAACACAGCAGTCAAGCATGGATAACTTATTCCTACAAAACCCCACCGATTTCCCCTGATAATACGTCTGTTTCAGCCGTTTCCCAAAATGGTAAAGATTATGGAAACATCACTTTCATGCATGAATAATTTACCCAATTTGGAAACTTTTGAAATCGATTCATGCTTAGCTTAAAACACCCAGTTTGTCGATTATCCGATCTTTTCTTATCAATTCTATTGATCATAAATATCATGCATCAAGTTTAAATCCAATAAAACCCCCAAATACCCATAATATCATCATATCCAATCCTAACCCTAAACAACAAATATTCCAACATCAATAACAATCCTATATCATGTTTCTATCATAGATATAGCAGCAAATCATTGAACAACACATAATACCACATAATACCCAATTTACATATGTTATTCATCATGAAAACCTATGTTAAATGATAATGCTTTGATTTAGAAAGATGTTTAAAAGGTTTTTAATCATAAAAACACCCTTAGAACAGATCTGGACAATTAGGGTTAGATGAAAACGAATTAAAATGCTTTTAAAAGGTTTAGGATTATGAACACACCTTGGATTCTTGTTTAGATGTTGTAGATAGGTTAGATTATGAAAAAGAAGAGCAAAAACTCCTTCCTTAGTGTTTAAGATCGTTTGAGAGCGTTTTGGGACGGTTAGGGTTTGTGAAATGATGAAAAATGACAAAGGTTGGTATTTATACTAATCCTCCTTCGCCCCAATTCATTGGTCGAAGGTGGTCTCCTTCGACCCGTTCACAGGGTCGAATGAGCCCTGTTCTGGTCGAAGGGAATTCCTTCAATTCCACTTCCCTAGTTCGCCCACCTACAAAGGGTCGAACCAGACGATTTCTCTCCTTCGACCACTCGAAGTGGTCGAACCAGGATTTCCTTTTTAACTAGTTTTCCAGTTTGTCGTGTTTTAACACATTCTAACACATCTTAACATACAAGCATGGAACCTTAGTCTATGTTTAACATATTTAAGCATAGATAGTCATTTACACATCATTTAAACACATCTATGTATATAATCCACCACACGACCCATAATCTACACATATACTTAATTAGTTCATGTAATGTCACCAACAACGGAACCCGGTACTAGTGTATTACCAAAACGACTCCCAATGATCCTCCAGATCACTGTACCCTGGATAATCCTAACTTGGCCCGACTCAACTAACCCAGTTAAGTTTGTTTATAAACGTTTCTCGCTAAGGTAGACTTAGATGTTACTAATATGTTTAAGCCGAACATGCCGGGTGTCACAGCCATTTTGGGATGAGGTTTGGGGACAGGAGAAACGGAAAAGGAGTCCGTTTTGATGGGCAAAGGTTTTGAAGGCGTTGTTGTCAAACTCACCTCCTAAATCACATTGGAAAGTTTTGATTTTACGGTTAAATTGTGTGTGAATAAGGCGGTGAAACTTAACGACGGTAGGGAATGTTTCGGATTTATATTTTAGAGGATAAACCCAAACAAAATGTGAGAAATTGTCAATGAGAACCATGTAATATTTATAACCTGTTTTGCTCATGACAGGGGAGGTCCACAAATCACAATGAATAATGTCAAAAGGTGCAAATGTAAATGTATTAGAAGCATGAAAAGGTAAACATTTACTGTTTGAAAGTTGACATGAATTGCAAACTTTAGACCGATGGTCTTTATTACATGAGAAATTAAAATTAAAATTACGACTAAGAACGTCTAAAACTTGGGTGCCTGGATGACCTAGACGGTCATGCCAGGGTAAGGAAGCAGTGGTGAGGAAGCAGGCTTGAGGCGGCAAAAGTGGTTTGGTGAATGGATATAAGTCCCCAGTGCTATTGTGGCGAGAAAGAATTTTTCCATTGCGAAGGTCCTTCAAAGAAAAACCCAAACGGATCAAATTCAATAGAAACCCAATTATCACGTGAAAAACGTCTAACGGAAATTAGTTTTTTAATTATTTGGGGACTATATGGGATGTTAGGTAAGATATAGGTGCGGTTGGGAAGGGTGTAAAAGCCTGTGCCAGATTTAACAATTGGAACACATTCGCCATTACCAACCAAAAGTTTATTACAAGAAGTAAATGAAGATGGGATTTTGATCATACCTTGGTCCTGTGTAACGTGTGCCTCGGCCCCGGTGTCCACGTAGGAAGTGGAATCCTGTGCTTGCATTTGCATGGCAGAGAAGGCGGCACTCAAGTCAGACGGGCACAGTGCATTGTAGCCGAAGCCAGCACGAGGGGCCGATGGATTTGGGCTAAAACCCGTGTACTGGGCCGAAGGGTTTTCTGCCGGATTATTGGGCTGGGCCGGATAACCGTAGCCGTTGTTGGTGGGCTGCTTGGAGTTCGAAGTGGGCTGCCAGGGTTGTGAAGGGTATGGGCATGGTGGTGTATTCCTCTAGGCCCAGTTAGGGTAGGCTTGCATCTGAGGGACCCAACCAAACATGGAGCGGCCGTAACCCGGTCCACGTCCGCCACGGCTAGAACGGCCCTTGCCCCTCCCCCTGCCTCGTCCAGAGCTGTAAGGCTGTTGGTAAGGAGTCAGGTTCGGGTTGGGAGATTGGTTCTGGTGTGCCGGTAGAGTCGTGGAGGGCGGCGTTGGGTTGGATTTCTGAGCGACAAGGACAGAGGATGTTGTGGATTGACGAGCTTCCATACGGATAACTTCATCCTGCAGCATGGTATGGGCAGTGTCCCAGTCTGCATTGTTTTGGTGTATAAGAGATGCGGTAGTATCGTATTCTTGAGGAAGACCACGAACTAGTTGAAGAACGAGGCGAGATTCAGTCACCGGTTGATCTACGTCTTCAAGCTGGTTTTCCAGATCACTAAGACGCTGGCAGTAATCATCAATAGACGAACATTTGGCGAGAGTAAGGTTGCAAAACTGAGTTTCCAAGGCGGCAGCCCGAGCGTTCTTGTTGCTGAGAAACTTCTTTTCGAGCTTGACCCAGGCGGCTCAAGCCGTAGATACTTGTCCCAGTAGCATAGGCATAATTGAGTCGGATACGGTGCTCAGAATCCATTGAAGGACCAGAGCATCGAGTTCGACCCAAACAGGGCATTCGAGTGCAGTATTTTCGGGAGGCTCGGTGCCATCTATGTGATCGAGCACCTTGTAAGCAATGGCGTGCAGGCGGAAGAGTTTGGTCCAAGAGGTATATGTGACCGTTTTCATCAAGAGTGCGTATTTTGGATTGAATATTGGAAACGAAATACGCAGGGTGTAGGGATAATGGTTTGGCCGAAGCCGAAGATTGAGGGAGGTCGGCTTCTTTGGTCATGATCGGAATCAGGAAAGAAGAAACTAAAGCCGGCGGCGATTAGGGTTGAAGAGCCGTAGCTCTGATACCATAAAAGTGGTCTATGGTATTATTGATTGAATGAATAATTGATACAAAACAAATCCCCTTAAATAGAGAATGAATCAAAGAGATAATTATGGTAAACTATATCTATACAAGGTAAATTTAAATTATTCTAAATATAAGATAATCTCTATCTCTAAACCTCTCTCTTTTCCCGGTACTTCACATTTCCCATATCTACAAGCTTTTCCATGAATCATTTTTTCTCCATAAACCAAATGCTACAACGAAGCCCATTTCTACCCCAAACTCGACCCATTCGATGCATATTGAACCACTTTGGCCAAGAAACCAATCATGCTCATAAGCGATCTCCTATATTTTTCAAGAACCCTCTTTCACCCCTTTTCTCTTTTCTTTTATTTATACGAAAAAGTTAGGTTCTTTTCTCATAGGTTTTTTTAAAAAATAATAATTTATAAGAAAAAACAACAAACCTATTTAATTGTTACCACCTTAGCGGTAGCAAATTTACAGACCTATTTTGAAACTAAATTGCTATCATATTAGCCACGATAAAACTGGGCTATTGTCACCAAAAGTTGCTACCTAGAAAAATGGTAGCAAATTTAGCAACCGATTTTACACCAAATATATATTACTAGTTTATACCCTGGAAGCGTCCCGGGTTGAGAAATCTAAGTAAAGTGAATAAAATTAGAAGTATCTAAACTATAAAAATGACATCTGCCAATATATGATTAGTGAATATTATTATTATTATTATTATTATTATTATTATTATTATTATTATTATTATTATTATTATTTTAAACAAATCTCTGCCATAAGTTATCATATATTCTAATATAAAAAAAGGGTAATTGGGTCGGGTATCACCTAATCACAGGCCTGACCCAAACCGACATTTTTTTTAAACTAATTCCATACCTGACACAATACCTGTCGGGTTACAAAAAATAGTCATTTTTTTTCTCTGTTTTTTTATATAGCACTAAGGTACTCGTTGGAAAGATAATAAAACGCTCGTTAATTTGGTGTAATTTTTTTTCTTTAAAAAGACTCGTATATAAAAGATATTAGCATTTAAAAGTTATGAGAGGAAACATGAGAGAGAAAATAATAAAGTTTTAATATTTACATTTAGTAGATTAGGTATTTCATAGATTATGTTAAATTATATTTAAACCATATTTATTCATTTTTTTAATTGGTCTAGAGTTGTCACATCACATCCTATGTGACATCTCTTAAAATATAGATTACATAATATTATGACATGTCATTAAAAAATGCTTTGGTTTATTATATATATAGATATAGATAAGATAAGGTAACTAATCGGTTGCAAATTTTGACACCGTTTTATTTTTTGTGGTAAATTCATGAGAAAAATAATAAGAAAGAATTGAAAAATAAAAATTTATAAAAAAAACATCAAATGAAGTAAAAAAACACGATCTTTTGGATTTTTTTAATTATGTGACCAAAAACACATCTTTTAAATACCTTTAGCCACACTTTACCGAAAAAAAATGTGTCATTTTGTCACACCCTCAAATTTCCACATGCGAGGTTTTACCGCGAGGCGCGTGACACATCAGGATCCAAGTCAACGGTCACAATAAACGACATCTAAATGATAAGAAAACAACGTAAACTACCATTGCGTTTCGAAACCGTTCTAACACAGCGGAAGCAAAATGTATTATTACAACTTAAAAATAATACTCAAAGTCTGAAATGTTTAACAAAACATGCAAATGATCCCTAGACGCCGTGAGACTCTGTGCGCCTATACTCAATGCTGCTACCTTAGCGACCTGAGAAAACATGCCAAAAAGATGTCAACATATAATGCTGGTGAGTTCACAGGTTTTAAGTTCGTAAACGTTTTCATGTGTAAAGCGATTTCTCATAAAGTGCCAAGTGTGCAAAAGTTCCAAGTAAATAACAAACGTTCCCTTACTACTACGACTGTGTTGCTAAAACCATTAATGACAAACGTTGCTCGAGTTGCTGCCCATGTGCCAAGTGTCAAGTGTCAAGTAGAGACAATATGCACCCGTCCGGCTCCCAGCCGTCAGGTGGGGTTCATCAAACCCGATAGATCTATCCACATTTCCCCCGTTGTGCCCCGCACATTCATGGTTTCAATAGGGACTTAGGTTTCGTCATATAGTAAATAAGTGCCAAGCGCCAAGTGCCAAATGCCAAGTGTCAATGTTTAAAAGTGTCAAGTGCTAATGTTTAAATATGCCAAATGCCAATGTTTAAAAGTGTCAAATGCCAATGTTAAATATGCCAAGTGCCAAACGTGTCACGTTTCTTAAAAGAGTTACTTTCCCAAAAGGGCGTCATGTTTCTAAAAGTGTTAAGTTTCCAAAAGTGGTAAGTTTCATAAGAGTTGTGTTTTCAAATCATAAACGTTGCATTGTTAAAACGTGTGGCATGCTTCTCCCCCGAGAGAAAAGAGTATAAAAGAGGGGCCGTGAAACTCACCTTAGAGTGCGTCTTCCGATAACTAGAATTCCAACACGTGTATGATAATCCCAACTAATGACAACCTATCAATGAGTTTACATAAGTGTGATGACTATTAACCCGAAGGCTAACTAATCCCCGATTGTCCAGATCTTGACTACGTGTGTTAAAAAGTGTGTTTAAACGTTAACCGGACATCCCAGACCGACCCGACATCCCGTTGGTGACCCATTACATCAATTAGTCATGCACATAAGTTTAACACATAAGTTTCAAGCATAAAACACTTAGTTTGCATCAAAAATCTCATTCCGGACATCAGATGGTCGAATGTGGTTTTTCCCATTTCCACGTTCGCCCGTTTGAGCCACGTTCGCCCGTTTTTCCCACGTTCGCCCGTTTTTCCCACGTTCGCCCGTTTTTCCCACGTTCGCCCCGTTTTTCCACGTTCGCCCGTTTTTCTACGTTCGCCCGTTTTTCCCATATTTTATTCCACGTTCGCCCATTCGAACCAATTTTATTCCACGTTCGCCCGTTTTCATCAGCATTTTATAAAACGCACCAAAACGCATCTAAACGGTCCGAAAACATCACGAAACATTACCAATCACAGCAGTCAACTATCATTAACATATTCCTACATAACCCTACCAATTTTATCCCGAAATCGGTCCGTTTTACAAGTTACCCAAAATAGCAAATTATGGAGATGTCACATCAAACGCATGCAATCTTTACCCAATTAGGAAACTTTATGAAATCAATCAATAATCAACTTAATATACTCAGATTATCATGAACAATAAACCCGCCAATCATATCCTTATCACTATCATCATGAACAAGCCTTAGATTTAACCCAAAATCCCCAAAATGAACATAACATCATCAATAATCAATTGTAACCTATCTCAATCATAAATCATCATCAATAACAGTCCTAGATCATTGTTATAACATCTATACAGCAATCAATCATCAAACAATACATAGCATCACATAAAACACCATTAACACATGTTAATTTGTATGAAAACTCATTGTTTATGAATAGGTTTTGTTTAGAAAGATATTAGGAAGGTTTTTATTCATGAAAACATGTTTGAATCATATCTGGACTCTTGGGGTTTAATGAAAACGAATTGAAATGCTTTAAAATTGATTTAGAATGAAGAACACACCTTAGATCTTTGTGTAGAAGATGTTTGTAGGTTAGATTTTAGAAAACAAGGGCAAAAACTCCTTCCCCAATGTTTAATGTTGCTAGAGAGTGTTTTGAGGCGTTTAGGGTTTGTGAAATGGTGAAAATGACAAAGTGTGGTATTTATACTATGTCCACATTCGCCCCTTTTACCTAGGCGAATGTACCCTCCTTCGACCCTTTCACAGGGTCGAACGTACCCTGACTTGGTCGAATGAAATTCTTTAAATTCCATATCCCAGGTTCGCCCCTTTTACAAGGGTCAAACCAGAAGTATTGTCCAGGTTCGCCCATTCGATTGGTCGAACCAGGACTCACGTTTTTCTAGTTTTACCAATTTGTCGTGTTTAACGCATTTTAACGCACCCTAACATACGAGCATGCAACCTTAGTCTATGTTTAACATGTTTAAGCACGAATGACTATCTACACATCATTTAAACACATCTAAGCATATAATCCACCATACGACAATTAGTCTACACATACACTTAACTAGTTTATGTAATTCACCAACAACGGGACTCGTATCGTGTGTGTGTGTGTGTGTGTGTGTGACTAACCCAATGATCTCCCGAATCATTGAACCCTGGACAACACGGACTGTGTTCCGACTCTACTGACCCCGTCAAGTATGTTTAATAAACGTTTTTCGCCAAGGTAGACTTATGTGTTTATAAAATGTTGACCCAAACATGTCGGGTGTCACATCATCCCCATGTTGAAAGAATTTTCGTCCCGAAAATTTCCCGAAGTCAAAGAGAACGAAGCGATAAAAAGAAAAATTTTCCCGGTTGTCACATCATCCCCCTGTTGAAAGGAATCTCGCCCCGAGATTCACTCTTCGACAGTAATGACTGTCGACCCAACCCAAGTAACGTTTTCCCAGAACACAAACGAAATGATAACCACGAACGAGAGATGATATCAACAGATACTCTATGCCGGGGAACCGCCCTCCCCCAAAGTGAATACAAAAGAATGAATCCTCCTGATCGAAGGCCTACTAGAGACTACTGTGATCGGTATAAATGATACACCGGTACCGTCCAAGTAACATCTCTAAAGGACCCACATCAGACCCATGAATGCAAAACGATGACCAAATACCAAACTGAATGCACACAATGAATACGAATCGCCAAACAATGTGAACGAGAATGAATACGAGCATAACGAGAATCGAGAAAAGAATACTCACCAGTAACAGTATCAGGATCCTCCTGGTTCTCCCTAGCGCCAATGACATAGACATGACCACGGGTAGTTCGACCGCCACCTTCGTTCCCAGCACCACCTGCAGTCCCTTGGTTCAGCTTAGGACAATCCCGCTTGAAGTGCCCAGTCTCCCCACAGTTAAAACACCCATGGTTTCCCGAGGAGCAGGAGCGGGGACAACCGCTTGAGTCTGTTTCGGCTGCAGATTGACCCTACAATCCTTAGCCAAGTGACCGACTCGCTGACAACGATTACAGCGAAACGCATCGCAACCCCCAACATGGTGATACCCACACGTGTTACACTTCGGACTCCTACCAACATAACCCCCAGTCTTCTGCTCAGATGACGCTCCCACAATGTCCTGCCTCTTAACCTGCTGTTGAGACGACCCAATGTTCTTCCCAACACTCTCCCACTTCCTCTTGTTGTCCGCAGGAGCTTTCACAGCAGCACCCCTCGGAGGTAGAACACCCTCAGCAACCTTCATGTTGGTCAGCTTGTGAGCTGCCCGAACAGTGGCCAACATAGTAGTGTGATCAGCAGCGGCAACAAGCCCAGCAATCTCCGGCACTAACCCAGCAACGTAGTGCTCAATCCTTCGGTACTCCAGTGTAGCCAAACCGGGCACATCACAGCCAACTCGTTGTGCCTAGCAGTAAACTCCTCGATCTCCGACCCAACCATCTTCAGATTCCAGAACTCATGCTCCGACTTCATAATCTCGTCCCTCGGGCAATACTCCGCTCGCAACATCTGAACGAACTCGGACCACGGCATAGCATTGGCCTCACCCAGGCCAAGATTCGCAGTGGTGGAGTTCCACCAGGTCAAAGCGTGTCCCTCTAGAGTAGCAGAAGCATACTTGACACGATCAGCGTCAGGACAGTTACACATAGCAAACACCGACTCGATCTTCTCTAACCACCGGAGAAGACCCACTGCCCCTTCAGTCCTATTGAAGAAATGGGGCTTACAGTCCATGAACTTCTTGTAGGTACACCCAGACTGCACCTGATTAGTATTCCCGAAAGTCTGCTGAGCAGCCTGGAAAGCAGCCAACGCAACGTTCAACTGCTGCTGCAACATGTTCTCCAACTCTGCCTGAGTCATGGTGATGTTCCCACCACCTCGTCCACCGCCATTGCGACCCCCGCCGCCACCACGGCGTCCACCAGCACGTCCACCAGCGCGACCAGACATGTTCTGCCAAACATGAGACAAGATACTCAAAATCACCAACAGATCGAGCTACAAGTGACCAAACGAATTCAGAACATGGTTCCAGCATAACCATTAGTCCGAACACGAAGTCCACCAAGATTTTCATGCATTTCGATTTATGATTTCGTGTGCACCCGAAATAACAAATCGCTCTACATGGTCCTCTAGGCGTGCTCCTAGCTAGAACTTCAAATCACCCGATACACACATTCCTAAAAGAAACAGTTATCGCATGAAGATCCCAAAGTGAACAGTCACTCAGGAGTGTACTATGACAAGTACTAGTGCATGATAGTGTGTGTGTAGGCAAGTATGTACATTAGAGCATAGAGGGGAGATATCCAAAACCCGGAAAGCTCTCAAGAATGTGCCGAAGCCACCCCAATGTACACTACTGCCAAGTATAAGCAATAAGCCCCTTCATCTTCGAACCCGAAGAAGAAGATAGAACCAAGGTAGGAATAACAGAAGATAGATAATGTGATACTGCGTGATGAGGACACCGACACCCCGACAAGGTTAGTATGTTTACCAAATGACACGACTCGTAGATATGTGTGACCGTCTAATGTGTGTGATACTCGGCTATAGACTAGACTCTACATGTAGTCCTAGTTCACTATAACCATTGGCTCTGATAACAATCTGTCACACCCTCAAATTTCCACATGCGGGGTTTTACCGCGAGGCGCGTGACACACCAGGATCCAAGTCAACGGTCACAATAAACGACATCTATATGATAAGAAAACAACGTAAACTACCATTGCGTTTCGAAACCGTTCTAACACAGCGGAAGCAAAATGTATTATTACAACTTAAAAATAATACTCAAAGTCTGAAATGTTTAACAAAACACGCATATGATCCCTAGACGCCGTGAGACTCTGTGCGCCTATACTCAATGCTGCTACCTTAGCGACCTGAGAAAACATGCCAAAAAGATGTCAACATATAATGCTGGTGAGTTCACAGGTTTTAAGTTCGTAAACGTTTTCATGTGTAAAGCGATTTCTCATAAAGTGCCAAGTGTGCAAAAGTTCCAAGTAAATAACAAACGTTCCCTTACTACTACGACTGTGTTGCTAAAACCATTACTGACAAACGTTGTTCGAGTTGCTGCCCATGTGCCAAGTGTCAAGTGTCAAGTAGAGACAATATGCACCCGCCCGGCTCCCAGCCGTCAGGTGGGGTTCGTCACACCCGATAGATCTATCCACATTTCCCCCGTTGTGCCCCGCACATTCATGGTTTCAATAGGGACTTAGGTTTCGTCGTATAGTAAATAAGTGCCAAGCGCCAAGTGCCAAATGCCAAGTGTCAATGTTTAAAAGTGTCAAGTGCTAATGTTTAAATATGCCAAATGCCAATGTTTAAAAGTGTCAAATGCCAATGTTAAATATGCCTAGTGCCAAACGTGTCACGTTTCTTAAAAGAGTTACTTTCCCAAAAGGGTGTCATGTTTCTAAAAGTGTTATGTTTCCAAAAGTGGTAAGTTTCATAAGAGTTGCGTTTTCAAATCATAAACGTTGCATTGTTAAAACGTGTGGCATGCTTCTCCCCCGAGAGAAAAGAGTATAAAAGAGGGGCCGTGAAACTCACCTTAGAGTGCGTCTTCCGATAACTAGAATTCCAACACGTGTATGATAATCCCAACTAATGACAACCTATCAATGAGTTTACATAAGTGTGATGACTATTAACCCGAAGGCTAACTAATCCCCGATTGTCCAGATCTTGACTACGTGTGTTAAAAAGTGTGTTTAAACGTTAACCGGACATCCCAGACCGACCCGACATCCCGTTGGTGACCCATTACATCAATTAGTCATGCACATAAGTTTAACACATAAGTTTCAAGCATAAAACACTTAGTTTGCATCAAAAATCTCATTCCGGACATCAGATGGTCGAATGTGGTTTTTCCCATTTCCACGTTCGCCCGTTTGAGCCACGTTCGCCCGTTTTTCCCACGTTCGCCCGTTTTTCCCACGTTCGCCCGTTTTTCCACGTTCGCCCATTTTTCCACGTTCGCCCGTTTTTCCCATATTTTATTCCACGTTCGCCCATTCGAACCAATTTTATTCCACGTTCGCCCGTTTTCATCAGCATTTTATAAAACGCACCAAAACGCATCTAAATGGTCCGAAAACATCACGAAACATTACCAATCACAGCAGTCAACTATCATTAACATATTCCTACATAACCCTACCAATTTTATCCCGAAATCGGTCCGTTTTACAAGTTACCCAAAATAGCAAATTATGGAGATGTCACATCAAACGCATGCAATCTTTACCCAATTAGGAAACTTTATGAAATCAATCAATAATCAACTTAATATACTCAGATTATCATGAACAATAAACCCCCCAATCATATCCTTATCACTATCATCATGAACAAGCCCTAGATTTAACCCGAAATCCCCAAAATGAACATAACATCATCAATAATCAATTGTAACCTATCTCAATCATAAATCATCATCAATAACAGTCCTAGATCATTGTTATAACATCTATACAGCAATCAATCATCAAACAATACATATCATCACAAAAACACCATTAACACATGTTAATTTGTATGAAAACTCATTGTTTATGAATAGGTTTTGTTTAGAAAGATATTAGGAAGGTTTTTATTCATGAAAACATGTTTGAATCAGATCTGGACTCTTGGGGTTTAATGAAAACGAATTGAAATGCTTTAAAATTGATTTAGAATGAAGAACACACCTTAGATCTTTGTGTAGAAGATGTTTGTAGGTTTGATTTTAGAAAACAAGGGCAAAAACTCCTTCTCCAATGTTTAAAGTTGCTAGAGAGTGTTTTGAGGCGTTTAGGGTTTGTGAAATGGTGAAAAATGACAAAGTGTGGTATTTATACTATGTCCACATTCGCCCCTTTTACCTGGGCGAATGTACCCTCCTTCGACCCTTTCACAGGGTCGAACGTACCATGACTTGGTCGAATGAAATTCTTTAAATTCCATATCCCATGTTCGCCCCTTTTACAAGGGTCGAACCAGAAGTATTGTCCAGGTTCGCCCATTCGATTGGTCGAACCAGGACTCACGTTTTTCTAGTTTTTCCAATTTGTCGTGTTTAACGCATTTTAACGCACCCTAACATACGAGCATGCAACCTTAGTCTATGTTTAACATGTTTAAGCACGAATGACTATCTACACATCATTTAAAACACATCTAAGCATATAATCCACCATACGACAAGTAGTCTACACATACACTTAACTAGTTTATGTAATTCACCAACAACGGGACTCGTATCGTGTGTGTGTGTGTGTGACTAACCCAATGATCTCCCGAATCATTGAACCCTGGACAATACGGACTGTGTTCCGACTCTACTGACCCCGTCAAGTATGTTTAATAAACGTTTTTCGCTAAGGTAGACTTATGTGTTTATAAAATGTTGACCCAAACATGCCGGGTGTCACACATTTAGTAGCCACCCTTAATGAAAGAAACAAAACTAATAACTATAAATATTTTATTGTCAATTAGATCTAGATTCAATGATGATTAATTGGATCTAATAATGGTCAGTTAGGCTCAAAGACGGCCAGTTAGATTGAATCATTGTCACTTAGACCTAATGAAGGTCATTTAAACCCGATGATGGTCAATTATGCCCGATAATGGTCAATTGGGCTCGTTGAATGTTAATTAGAACCAATGATCGTCATTTAGATCTATTGATGGTCAATTAGATCCAATGATGGTTAATTACACCAATGATGGTCAGTTGGATCCAAGATGGTCAGTTAGGCCCAATGTTGGTTAGTTAGATCCAATGATGGTTGGTTAGGCCAAATGATGGTCAGGTAGATCCAATCATTGTCACTTAGACCCAATGATGGTCATTTAGACCCGATGATGGTCATTTAGACCCGATGATGGTCAACTAGACCCGATGATGGTCAATTAGGCCTAATGATGGTCAATTAGAACCAATGATCGTCAATTAGATCCAATGATGGTTAATTGAACCAATGATCGTCAGTTGGATTCAATGATGGTCAGTTAGATCCAATCATTGTCACTTAGACCCGATGGTGGTGAATTGGACCCGATGATGATCAATAGGCATAACGATGGTCAATTAGAACCAATGATCATCAATTAGATCTAATGATGGTCAATTAGATCCAATGATGATTAATTAAACCAATAATGGTCAGTTGGATCCAATGATGGTCCGTAAGCTCAATGATGGTTAGTTACATCCAACGATGGTCAGTTAGGCCCAATGATGGTTAGGGAGACCCAATAGTTGTCAATTGGTTAGATATTTATAGACTTAGTTAGATATTTATAGACACAAACACACATACACAAAAACTATTGTGATATTACTAAATCGTTGTCATCAATCAAATTATAGATTCTAAAATTTTAATTTTAAATAAATATCTAACTCTCTTTTGCTAAGAATTAATACTTATCAATAAATCATATACAATACATGTATTTTGCCAAGAAATTAACATATATCAAAAAAAATATATACAATCCAGATAAGAAATTAACATATATCAATAAATCATATACAATGCATGTAATGTTCATAGAAACGTAAACCGTTAAAGTCTCTTATCTTGTAAACGCCTCAAAGAAGGGTATATAATATAACATCCACACCCTTTTTTGAGGTGTTTATAAACAATGCCATAACATTTGTTGATCTAGAGTAGAGATGGCAAAAAAATCCGAACCCGACGGGCATACCAGAAACCCGAAATATTTGGGACGGGTATACTAGAAACCCGATGGGTATGGGCCGGTTCGGGTTTAAAAAAAATATAAAATCCTGGTTTGGGTACGGGTATGGTATATAGCGATACCCGACCCGATTACCCGGCATATGGATACCCGATACCCGAAAAAAAATACCCGATGCAGTTTATGTATAATATTATATTTTCTTCAATATATTCAGTATACGTGTCTCTTTGTAATTCTATAATTTCGTTTCCTTACATATTTAATATTTCCAAATTTCCTTCAATCCCATTTATTGCTACATAGAAGAATGAAACGTCATTAACCTTAAGGCCTTGTCTTTGGTTCTTCACTTTCTTGCTTTGCATTCAGATTTTAGCATTCCTTTATCCATACGACAAACCAACTATTGATTGATTGGGAATCACCACTTGAAGGTATATTCTTATTAATCTATTAGTGTTAATTTTTTTAGTTCATCTATATCTATTATCTATTATAATAAGAATTAGACTTTGATGACATGTCATTAATTAGTGGTCTCCTTCGTCATTTGAATGTGTCACATGGCATCATGTGATGCAATTTTTTTTATTTTTGTTTTTTAATTAAATTTATAAATACTAGATTATATCCCGGGAGCGTCCCGGGTTGAAAAATCTAATTTGAAATATCAATTTTACACCTGAAATACACTGATGCGTTTTACAGTTACATGCAGGAAAGCTTCGGATAGCACTTAACCTAAAACAATTAACAATGTATCTCCAATGTTAGTGCATAACCTTAAACAATGTATAACTCTAATATTAAAACCAACCACACAAAAAAATAATCGTTTTTTTTCTCCATTTTTTATATACCACTATGGTACCAATTGGAAAGATAATAAAACGCTCGTTAATTTGGTGTAATTTTTTTCTTTAAAAATCCCGTGTATAAAAGATATTAACGTTTAAAAGTTATGGGAGGAAACATTAGAGATAAAAATCTAATTTTATTTTTAAATTTTAAATTATTATTTTCCTAAAATAAAGGTCTTGCCACATGGGATGACACATGACACACTCAATAGAAAGAATACCCTCTTTGAATGTTATGTCATTAAAATGACTTTCGTTTATTATATGTATAGAATAGATATAGATATAGATAGATGATACACAACCAAACCCTATTTATGATAAAACCCTAGTCTTCATCCCCTTCTCCTACACTTTCTTCAGAAACCCAAAGCCTAGCTCTCCCCCTATCTCTTTCTGTCTCTCCTCTACAAACACATTTTAACGAATAACTTGCAAGAAAATCGCAAGAAGCAGGCTAATAGAGATATTACATGAAGTGCCTCGAAATCACATAGCGACGAATCTGCATAATATTATTATCAAACCCATCGCCGTTCACATCTCAACAACTGTCAGCCAACCATTCCTAAACCATTTTTTTTCTCATTAAATCTTGTCACACATATATATCTTTTTGCAATGCACACACTTTTTTCTTTTATCTAAACAAAGTCAAATAAATGAGTTACCTCCACAATTTTATTTTCGTTTGTATAAACCATACATTGGAAAAAAAAATAAACTTAAAGAGTTTTTGCATCAAATCTGGCTATAAGATGTTAGATCTTTATTATTATTTGAATTTTATTTAATATTTTAGGGTTGTTCTATGTTTTTATAAATCTTGGTTTTAGGGTTATTCTTGATTTTTCTTATTTATTTAGTTTTAGTTATTTATTTTGATTACGAACCGTTTGTTTTGATTACTTGCTATTGTATTTAACTATTTAAGTGAGATATTTAAGTGATTGTTTAGTTGATTAGGTTTTAGGTTAGAAATTATAGGAGTGATTAGGATTTTATAAACATGCAGTGATTAAATATGAGAGATTAGAGAGGTATGATAAGTTTTTTAGTGGTTGCAACTTGCAACTTAAGTGATTATTTAGTTGATTAGGTTATGAATTATAGGAGTCATTAGAATGTGAGAAATTGGAGAGATGTGATGAGTTTATATAGTTGCAGCTTACTTAAGTGATTGTTTAGCTGATTAGTGATTAGGTTTTAGGTTAGGGAATGTAGGAGTTATTACTGATTAGAATATTATGAACATGCAGTGATTGAGTCTGAGGGATTGGAGAGATGTGATTATGTTTATGTAGTTTGAGACTTTGAGTAGATCTTTGCCAGTAATAAGTTTGAATTCAACTGTACTGATGTTAAATAACTATAAGTAATAACTATTGGTAACTGGTAAGTTGAATTTTGGTTCATGGTCTTTGAATTAAAAGTTTTTATAGTTTGTTGGTTGTTGAGGGTTGGCAGTAGGCATAGAAAAGTATTGCAAGCTATGGATAGTTGTGAGTTTTAGAGTTTTTGTTAGATTTATTGAGATTGAAAGTAGCATAAACATGCCCTGGCCTTGACCTCATACAACTTTATATAAAAAGTAATGCTCCAATAGAGTTTTAAACCAAGCAGTTTAAAACTACTAAGTACTTAGCTTTCAACTCAGGACTACAGCCTAAAACAAATTATGTATTGATACAAGGACTTTTGCATCCATAGATAGACCATAATCAAGCAACTCTTTCTTATTTTACACTGAAATATTCTATGGAAGTACAACATAAGTAGCGAAACAGTAGGCAATAAAGGATAATATTCATATTCTTTTTCTTTATCATTTTTGCCAGGGTAATTTTCATTACAGTGATGCACCTTACCTGATGAAGTGGTGGTGGCAGAGGCAGTGAAGCAACGGTCATTACCGCCGCAGTGACAGACTCTTGCATATGAAAGGTTTGAGATTTTGGTGTTAAGTGGTACAAGGAGGCTGTCAACCTAATAAACGGTTGTTCTGCATAAAACCAAATGTGTACTAGATTCATTTGGCTTGATATTGAAGATTTTATTATAACATATTAGTTTTTTTCAACCCCGGAACACTCCCGGGGTATAAGCTAGTAATCAATATAGTGGGGTTTTGAGACGTTGACTCTTTTCAGTTTTCCTTATAATTCTTCACCTAAAATGGTGCCAATATCCCTGACCATAGTGAATTTGGATTCAACTTTATTTTATATTGCTACTTCTAGTCTTGTTGATGTATATTTTTTATTCTATTTACTTTTCTTTCAATTGTAGTGAATTTTGATTCATCTTTATTTTATATATTTCCTTTAATCCTAAGACAATTAATATTAATGTTACAATGATCAATGTATTTTTTATTTGATCAAACTTAGAGACTTTGTGGTTCGGTCCATGGGATAGTTGGAGAGATGTTCCTAATGAAGATACAACACGGCTGTTTGAGCGATTTCAGGCGTGTAAACAATTTTATTTAACTTCTTAAACCATTTGTACATTTATTTAATTTTTTTTTCTTTTTCATAGATGTATTTTCAGTGGGAGGAGAAACACAATGCATCAATTTATTGGTGTTTAGAGAAGTGCATTGCTAGTAAATTCCCTAATTTGTTGCAGGAAGAAATAAGGCTATAAAGACAGCGATACAACAACATTTACTTGAAGGGGATGAAGAAGATATAGATATGTCTGTTCTTATTGACTTTAAACTAACATGGATAAGATCCGAGATATGGAAAAAAAATGGTTGACAATTGGGACACACCAGAGTGGAAAGCAAAGTCTTTAAGAAATAAAGAAATTAGACGTAAGGCAACTGGGGGCAAACATACCCTTGGATCTCAAACCTATGTGACTGCGCAAAGAAAAGCATTCAAAAAATGCTAATCGCCCTCTTTTACCATATGTACCATGTCAATATTGTCATCTTTATTAACTTCTAACTTTTACATTTGCAGGCTAAGATAATTGGGCGTGAACTGTCAGCTCATGAGATGTGGAAGCAGTCACATTGTAGGAAAGGAAGCAGAGTGGTAGCAGTTCGCTACTTTTGGATGTTGATTCAGAAGGGGATGATGAAGAAAATCTTGTGTAGGTTGACAATAGGACAAAGGAAACCTGAGGAAGTTTAGTAATTAGTAAATCCAAACTTATTTAAAAAAACATTGAAATTTGAATAATATAATTACATGTTTAACCTAACAGGTTAAATATAATGCTTATGTTGTGGAGAAGTATGGAAATGAGCGTAGAGAACATCCCAAATTTTATGACGACTTGTGGTACCGAGCTTCGGGGGTATGAATAAAGGAAAAGTTTATGGGTTAGGCAATGTTAGAGACTCATATGTACATGACAAAGAAGATCCTGAGGTATGTTTATTCCTTTTTACCTTGATAGAAGTTTAAAATATATTAAATAATTATTTGCTTTTTAACATAAGTGGAATCATATACATTAGTAATTTATAGTAGGATGTCAAAGCTTTCTCATGATTTATGTTCGCCTTCATTCTTGTAAACATGAGGTAGATACGGAGATTGTGATGCAGATATGACATATATTATTTTAACTTGAGCTTTGAGTTATAGGTCAACAATGAGCATAGGCACCCTAATTTTTCACAAATACTTGACTTATTTGTCTACTTTTATGCATTTGAGTTGTTTCCCATGAATATTGTAATTGTTTTGTTTGTGTTTGCTTTTTTCATTGTTAGGTTTGATGCCTTTAATGTATTGAAAATGTTAGGAATTTCTTATTGAGAGTATTAGACAATCTTGGCTGATCGTTTAAGTAAAATTTTATTCTTAATAATAGTATGTAAAATATATCTGAACATGTTATTTGGCTTCTAGCACTAAAATTGTAACTCACAATTCGATTATGTTATTGTGCAACTTACTTGACCCGTTATTACTTATTAGTTTTTGTTTATTCCGACTTCTTGATTCTATTCATTGCTTGTTTTGTAGATTGAAAAGTTGAATTTGGTTATCAAAGAGTTTGTTAAGGAAAAAGATGAAGATAAAGAAAGGTTCGAAGGAATAATTGCAGGTTTGGTAGCTGAAAAAGAAAAATAATAATGATAAAGAGGGTATGAACAATAGAATGGGACAAATTGAAGCTATGTGTACAGCTATGGGTTAAAAATAGGCTATAAACACTTAGACTGAATATTTTGAATTTTTTTTATAGATATTTTAGATTCTTTGATGTTTTATTTGGTGTTTCTATCAGAGTCTTTTATATGATTTTAAAGTTGGATAAACTTTAACAAATTTGTTTTATATAATTTGAGATAATGTATTATTTGACTGTTATAATATAGTTTTATTGAAATGTAATTGAATTGATAAAAAAGGAAAAAAAAAACCGTAGAAAAGCTAAATGGTAGCAAATTTTCAATAAAAGTGATGGCTAAATGGTAGCAAATTTTCAATGAAAGTGGTGGTTAAATGGTTACAAATTTTCAATGAAAATGGTGGCTAAATGGTTGCAAATTTTCAATGAAATTGGTGGCTAAATGGTAGCAAATTTTCATTAAAATTGGTGGTTAAATGGTAGCAAATTTTCAATGAAAGTGGTGGCTATATGGTAGTAAATTCTCAATGAAAGCGGTGACTAAATGGTTGCAGACTAAATGGTACCAAAACGGTTACAAAAAAGGGTGTAAATTTCAATAAAAATGGTGTCTAAATGGTGGCAATATTGGTGGCTAAATGGTACCAAAACGGTAGCAAAAGACCTTACTAAAATATTGTATTAGTGGTAGCAACTATTTTAACCGTTTTGTGGTGACAAAAATATGGTAGCAAAATACAAAAGTGGTAGCTATTTGGTGACATTAGGGCAACAGAGACTTGTGTTTTTGCTACCACATTCTCGGTTGTAAAATGGTGGCTACAGAGCAATTACTATTGTTATGTAACCGAAAATGTGGTGACAAAAGCCTAATTTTCTAGTAGTGCAATTCTAGTGGTAGAAGCTAAATAACATGTTCTAATATATTTACATACTATTACTAAGAATAAAATTTTAGTTAAACAATCTGCAGAGATTGTCTAATCAACTCAATAAGAAATTCCTAAACATTCTCAATACATCAAAGGCGAAATATATTTATAAGAAATAAGTAATATCCAATTAAACCGCGAAATATATTTATAAGTAATAAGTAACTAGATTGATCCCCTGCGCACGGCACATCAATTGTAGGACATCTGAGAGATTTTTTAAGTTTTAGTATTATAATATATGTAACATGCTTTTTGGTGCATAAGAAAAGGCAGAAAAAAGGTGGTGCATAAAAAATTGACGCAATTACATGGTTGGCTATTTTAAAAATTAGGATTAGTTGATGTCAAAATAATGTCAATAAAGGATTTAAATTGTTGTTAAATTGCGGCTAAAAATGGGTCAAACTGCTATTAAAAATGGACAAAAAATGCAGCCAAATTGGTGACAAAATTGACGTAAAAATGGTTTCAAAATTGCTATAAAAATGGGCTTACAATGCAACCAAAATGGTCTTGAAATTGGCGTCAAAATGTATGGCAACAATGGATTAAAACTACCTGGTGAGGCTCATGAATATAAACTTTTAATCAACCCTAATCATGAACAACTTATGATAGCCCTACTCATAAACGGCCCTAATCATGACAATTGACAACTCGCAAACTATCGAAACTGCCATAATCATGACTAAAAAAATATAACTTACATATTTTCTTGTGTCGTGTCATCGTAGTTTGCGGGTTAATGGTCACTAGGGCATGTACCACTTGTTATTGTCCATTATGATATAATATAAGTCATGATAACATGATGTAGGGACCTAACTCAGAGGCCTATTGATGTGTTGCTAAATGCATCACATTTATTTGTCAGTTTTGTATATTTTTTAGTTGATTAGATAGTATTTTTATTAGTTTTTGGCTTGTACTTTATTATTTTAGTATTGTATGTATTTTATTACTTTTTGGTTACTTTATTTATTTATTTTATACTTTTGGTATTTAATTAACTATCATTGGATATAATTGACCATCATTGGATCTAATTAATGATCATTGGTTCTAATTGACCATCGCTGTGCCTATTGAGCATCATCGGGTCTAATTCACCATCATTGGGTCTAAATGACCATCATTGGGTCTAAGTGCCAATGATTGGATTTAACTGACAATCATTGGGCCTAACTGACCATCATTGGATCCAACTGGTGATCATTGGTTTAATTAACCATCATTTGATCTAATTTATCAACATTGATCTAATTAACAATCATTGGTTCTAATAGACCATTATCGGGCCTAATTGACTATCATCGGGTCTAATTGGCCATCATCGGGTCTAAATGACCATCGTTGGGTCTAAGTGGCAATGATTGGATCTACCTGACCATCACTGGGCCTAACTAACCGTCATTGGATCTAATTAGTCATCACTGGGTGTAACTGACCATCATTGGATCTAACTGACTATCATTGGGCCTAACTGACCATCACTGGATTCAACTGACCATCAGTGATGTAATTAACCATCATTGGATCTAATTGGCCATCAATGGATCTAACTGACCATCATTGGGCTTAGCTGACTATCATTGGATCCAACTGACCATCATTGGTGTAGTTAACTGATGTGTTGCAAAACACATCTCTTTTCCTATGTATTTTGTATATTAATTGGTATACTTTTTATTTGTTTCATGTCATTTTTATTATGTATTTATTTAATTTATTGTTTAATAGGTGTACGTGAAAAATGAGCTCAAAACGAAAGAATTTAAATCGAGACACGAACACTTAAGATTAGGTGTTCATGGACGTTGGTGCATAAATGAGCAACTTTGGTCAAGCCAAGAACACCCAAGTTAGAAATATTGAGTTGTAATAATAATAATGATAAAAGAAAAAAAAAAGTTTCCTAAGCTTACATGGGCTACGAGCCCAAAGAAATTCACAAAGAAAAAAATAAGGGTTTTAGTATTATAAATTGGAAGGAGATTATTTTCGTGGAACATCAATCAACAGCGACGGAGGTTATCAACATCGAAAAAAAAGAGAAGGTCGAAGACAGCAGTTCAAAAAGAAATAAAGAGGAAGTAAAGGCCAGGTAGGCTCGGGTTCAAGACTGAAGCTACTGGTTCGACTATAATAAATTTTAGTTTTCATATTTATTTACTTCGTGTTTATAAATATTGAGACCATGACTATATTTTATTTTGAACCTATGTTTTTACCGATTTTCATTATTATGAATAGCTAAATCTTGAACCACTACCTAGGTTGTATGATGACTGCATGTTAGTTTTATAGTTCTCGGTTTTGGATTTATTTTTGAATGGTTAATGTTTTGGTAAAAGTTTAGTTGGTGTTTATTATGATGTGTGTGCGTACTTAGGTCTAATTTATTATCTTTGATAGTTCCATAAACGTCTTAGTGAATGTCTTTCATGTTTGGATGTTTATTAGGGTTACCTGCTTGGTGCTTGTAGCTTAGTTTATGGTTTTGGTACCGAAAGCCATAGGAACTTGATTAGAGAATTTAGAGGACGTAGGTATTCTTCCATTCTTGAGACCGGGAGGTGATGGAATGTTGGGTTGTCTAGAGCTTTAGGTGTTAGGTTTTGGTGAGACCGGGAGGTGATCCTATCCTAGTTGTCTTTAGTTTCTTGCAATTCCAAGTCATAGTTAACCCAATTAAATTACTCCTTTACATCTTCGGGTGTATTGTGATTAGAGAGACCGGGAGGTGATCGAGTCATTAGAGTACCTTTACATTCTTAGTGAGGTGAGACTGGGAGGTGATCCGAGCTAGATAACCAGTGTTTTATTTCTTAGGATTCTTTGGGGTGTGTTGGTGAGACCGGGAGGAGATCTAGCACGTCTTAGGGCTTCTTAAGTTATCTTTAGAATCTGGTATCCATTTAGTTTTCCATTACCAAGAGTTGTGAGTTTGCATGTAGGATTCTTGGCCTAGGTAGTTGCCTTCCTATCCTGATATTTTCCTCATTTATCCGTGCTGTCTATTTATCCTTATTTATTTATTTTATTTAATTATTAAAAACCAAAAATCAACTTTTAAAACCAATTTTGCTAAGTCTTAGTTGAGTCTAGTTTTGTTTTCATTAGTGTCCTGTGGGTTCGATACTCGGACTTACTTAGTCTGTACTGCATTGATAGGTACACTTGCCTGTCGTGTGGTCTAGTATAGTTGAGTCTGTTTTATATTACTAGGTGTCTAGGTTAGGTAGTTATTTTTAGACCATACATAGCACATCAAGTTTTTGGCGCCGTTGCCGGGGACACTTGGCGATTGCGAAACTAGCTTTGATTAGGACTTCACTGATTAATTGGTCTTATTTGAGTCTTTTTGTTTTTTTAGCGTGTCTAGAGAGTCGTAGGCTTTTATTTTCTTTTGTGTCTTGTGTGTCTTTTTGTTTTTGTGTGTTTTATTTTATTTTATTTTTGTTTTCTTTATATATCTGGTGCCCGTGATCGTGTTTTTTTTAGTATCTATATGCAGTCATGGCAGGAAAAAAAGACTGTAGCAGACCACACACGGGATAAGGCTAGTGATTACATGGGCCAACAGTATACGCTAAACATCCGTTTTGGTCCAGGTAAGTGCAGGGAAAGGTGGCCCAACGCGTATGAGTTCTTCAAATATATTTTTAAATTCATCAATTGTTTCTTGATGAACAATGGTGAAAGAAAAGAATTAAACGCGTTGGATATGGGACTGATAAAATATAAGCCACCTGATTGAAATTGCATGAAAACTCAGTTGTAGAGCATGTACTATTTTTGAATTTTCTTTGTATTTTGTTATTATTTTTGTTTTTGAGTCTTTTTGCAGGTTTTCGTGTTTGCTTAGGCATGGAAAATTACACCATGAGCGGATCCGATGCATTTAATTATATATTTAATGATTGGGATTCTTGTTGGAGGTTTGGGTAATAAGAGAATTTTTTTTTCTAAATATTAAATTTAATTAACTTTCTGTGAAAAAAGGTTCTTCGTGTAATGCGAAAAGCCTGGGCTGACCTGTTCGTCTTATGTGAACAATAATTACCCCGGATTGTTATACTTTATTCACTCGCGACACGCGTTGAGATCACCAGGGTCCTTCACGTTGCGCGAGTTGATTAGAAAAAAAAATATATTTTCCACCATGTTTTCTTCCACCACCATTCACCGCCATTTCACCACATGTTTTACCATCATCCACCACATTCCACCATCTTGCCTTCCAGGTACGTTTCCTGCATTTTTGTATATTGAGTCGGTTGAGTCTGTATTTTTTTAGAGTCTTTTTTTTTGAGTCAGTTTTCTCTTAACTCACTTTGGGAATATCTTTCCTTCAAGTGTGGGGATGATGGAGAGAGTCAGTTTTGAGTCATTGGTTTGTCTAATATATTTTATTGCAGGTTTGGATCTAGCCACCCATACTCAATCTCCATTCGGGTGGGGACGATTCAACAATCATTTAAGACAACCATTTGTTTTTATCTTTTCTTTTTAGTTTTTATTTGTCAGGTTTGAGTCAGAGGCCGCGAATGAAATGCTATACGGCCTGGTTTGGAACGACAACTTCAGATCGCTTGCAGCTACATCGCTTATATCCAGGGGAGTCTGTTCCTTTTTGTTGTATTTTTTTATTTCTACTTTATTTTATTCCACTCTCACATTGAGGACAATGTGTCGTTCAAGTGTGGGGATGGAAACTTCGTTTTATTTTTAGGTAGTTTGAGTCATAAATTTTAAAAATCCAAAAAAAAAAAAATTATTAAAAAAAAATTGAAAAATTGAAAAATGTCCCTGATTTTTTGTGCATTTTATATGGAAAATGATAGTAAAATTGGGATTTTTGGTTTTCAAAATATTATATATATGAGAATATAAATAGATTGAAAGCGTGTTTGCTTAAGATGTGTCGGTAGGCCCAGCTAGCTTTGAAAGGTCTTAGGATTGTTCTTAATATACATTAATAAATCATGATATCTTGTGGGTTCTCATCTTAGGAGAAACGGTAGAACTTAAACCGCTGATAGTAATTAAAGGTACCACTGTAGTTTGAAAGCCCATATGTATTATTAATTAAATGGCACACTTGATCCTTTTTATTAGAATAAATCCGGTGAAAAGTGGCGCCCGCTAAAAAAAAAATCCACATGTCCATCAATTGAGCTAGACCAAAAAAAAAAAAAAAACGGAAGCCTCTGATCGAAACTCCCTCGAGGTCAAGTTGAAAAAAAAAATACCAAAGCTCATGCTGTCTCTCTTGGGGATGGTGACTCTGATTGAGACAACCTCTAGGTTAGGTATGAAAAAAAAATGTGTCTAAGCTCATAAACTTCATCCATCATCCATCATAAATTTAATTTCTAATACATTAGGGAGTTTAGTTTACAGTGGTTGGTAATCTATATGGTTTAGCCTTTGCTTCGAAAGCTTGAGGTGGGATTAGGTGAAGCTGGATATCTTGAGTGTGAGACCCATAGATTGATTGTAATAATATGAACTTAATTGCTTTACATGTTTGGGGCCTGATTAGCTGGTGGTTGGGTTTAGGTGGACAGCAATACCGACAGTTTTGGTAGATGCGTGATTAGATCTTAATTAATGAACCTAAAAGTTTTTGAAACCGAGAGTCCTGATTATGATTCCATTGCAGTCTTTTTCGGGGACGAAAAAGGTTTAAGTGTGGGGATGTTTGATGTGTTGCAAAACACATCTCTTTTCCTATGTATTTTGTATATTAATTGGTATACTTTTTATTTGTTTCATGTCATTTTTATTATGTATTTATTTAATTTATTGTTTTATAGGTGTACGTGAAAAATGAGCTCAAAACGAAAGAATTTAAATCGAGACACGAACACTTAAGATTAGGTGTTCATGGACGTTGGTGCATAAATGAGCAACTTTGGTCAAGCCAAGAACACCCAAGTTAGAAATATTGAGTTGTAATAATAATAATGATAAAAGAAAAAAAAAAGTTTCCTAAGCTTACATGGGCTACGAGCCCAAAGAAATTCACAAAGAAAAAAATAAGGGTTTTAGTATTATAAATTGGAAGGAGATTATTTTCGTGGAACATCAATCAACAGCGGCGGAGGTTATCAACATCGAAAAAAAAAGAGAAGGTCGAAGACAGCAGTTCAAAAAGAAATAAAGAGGAAGTAAAGGTCAGGTAGGCTCGGGTTCAAGACTGAAGCTACTGGTTCGACTATAATAAATTTTAGTTTTCATATTTATTTACTTCGTGTTTATAAATATTGAGACCATGACTATATTTTATTTTGAACCTATGTTTTTATCGATTTTCATTATTATGAATAGCTAAATCTTGAACCACTACCTAGGTTGTATGATGACTGCATGTTGGTTTTATAGTTCTCGGTTTTGGATTTATTTTTGAATGGTTAATGTTTTGGTAAAAGTTTAGTTGGTGTTTATTATGATGTGTGTGCGTACTTAGGTCTAATTTATTATCTTTGATAGTTCCATAAACGTCTTAGTGAATGTCTTTCATGTTTGGATGTTTATTAGGGTTACCTGCTTGGTGCTTGTAGCTTAGTTTATGGTTTTGGTACCGAAAGCCATAGGAACTTGATTAGAGAATTTAGAGGACGTAGGTATTCTTCCATTCTTGAGACCGGAGGTGATGGAATGTTGGGTTGTCTAGAGCTTTAGGTGTTAGGTTTTGGTGAGACCGGGAGGTGATCCTATCCTAGTTGTCTTTAGTTTCTTGCAATTCCAAGTCATAGTTAACCCAATTAAATTACTCCTTTACATCTTCGGGTGTATTGTGATTAGAGAGACCGGGAGGTGATCGAGTCATTAGAGTACCTTTACATTCTTAGTGAGGTGAGACCGGGAGGTGATCCGAGCTAGATAACCAGTGTTTTATTTCTTAGGATTCTTTGGGGTGTGTTGGTGAGACCGGGAGGAGATCTAGCACGTCTTAGGGCTTCTTAAGTTATCTTTAGAATCTGGTATCCATTCAGTTTTCCATTACCGAGAGTTGTGAGTTTGCATGTAGGATTCTTGGCCTAGGTAGTTGCCTTCCTATCCTGATATTTTCCTCATTTATCCGTGCTGTCTATTTATCCTTATTTATTTATTTTATTTAATTATTAAAAACCAAAAATCAACTTTTAAAACCAATTTTGTTAAGTCTTAGTTGAGTCTAGTTTTGTTTCCATTAGTGTCCTGTGGGTTCGATACTCGGACTTACTTAGTCTGTACTGCATTAATAGGTACACTTGCCTGTCGTGTGGTCTAGTATAGTTGAGTCTGTTTTATATTACTAGGTGTCTAGGTTAGGTAGTTATTTTTAGACCATACATAGCACATCATTAACCATCATTGGATCTTATTGACGACCATTAGTTCTATTTGACCATCAACGGGCCTAATTGACCATCATCGAGTCTAATTGACTATCATTGGGTCTAAATGACCATCATTGGGTCTATGTGACTAATGATTGAATCTACCTAGCCATCTTTGGGCCTA
The DNA here is from genome assembly GCA_030844895.1 of Ambrosia x helenae. Classification (NCBI taxonomy): domain Eukaryota; kingdom Viridiplantae; phylum Streptophyta; class Magnoliopsida; order Asterales; family Asteraceae; genus Ambrosia; species Ambrosia x helenae. The sequence goes on along the minus strand of CM061230.1, from coordinate 4,385,996 downwards.
ACTGACCATCATTGGATTCAATTGACCATCATTGGATGTAATTGACGATAAAATATTTATAGTTGCTAGTTTTTTTTCTTTTAATTGAAAGTGTGGCAGGGTAGTTTTTAGAAAAAGTGTAGTTGTAGGCCTATTTTGGCGTAGTGTTAATTATCGTGGCTAATATGGTAGCAATTTAGTCTCAAAATTTACCACCGATTAACTACCATATATATATATATATATATATATATATATATATATAGGGGAAGGTTCAATTGAGAACTCATAGTTAGGGAGAGAACTCGAGAACTCTATATTACACATATGTAATATATCATATGTTGTATATTACACTTGTGTAATATATTACTATTGCATATGTTGCACATGTGTAATATATCATATGTTACACATGTGTAATATATATTACACATATGTAATACACTCAATATATCATATATTGCACATGTGTAATATATCATATGTTACACATGTGTAATATATATTACACATGTGTAATATATGATATGTTGCACATGTGTAATATATGTTACACATGTGTAACATATGAAATATTACACATGTGCAATATATATTACACATATGTAACATATGATATATTACACATGTGCAATATATATTACACAAATGCAATATATGATATATTGCACATATGTAATATAAAGTTCTCGAGTTCTCTCAATAAAATGAGTTTTCTATTGAACCATCCCCTATATATATATATATATATATATATATATATATATATATAGGGGAAGGTTCAATTGAGAACTCATAGTTAGGGAGAGAACTCGAGAACTCCTACTTAAATTAAGAAAAAAATAAAAAAAAATCATAACTCAAAATTTAAGTCAAAAACCAAAAATCTGGTTCGGAGCTTCTGTGACACCCGGCATGTTCGGCTTAAACATAATAGTAACATCTAAGTCTACCTTAGCGAGAAACGTTTATAAACAAACTTAACTGGGTTAGTTGAGTCGGGTCAAATTAGGATTGTCCAGGGTTCAATGATCTGGAGGATCATTGGGAGTCGTTTTGGAATACATTAGTACCGGGTTCCGTTGTTGGTGACATTACATGAACTAATTAAGTATATGTGTAGATTATGGGTCGTGTGGTGGATTGTATACTTATACTTGCTTAAACGATGTACAAATGATTATACGTGCCTAAACATGCTAAGTATAGACTATGGATGCATGCTTACGTGTTAAGATGTGTTAGAATGCGTTAAACACGACAAACTGGAAAAAGGTTAACATGTGTTAAAGAGTTCTGTTAACATGTGTTAAAAAAGTGCTGATGACCTGAATGTGGAAATAGTGGGCGAATGTGGAAATGGAACTTGAGAAATGGGCGAATGTAGAAACAAAGTGGGCGAATGTGGAAAGATTCCACACTCGACCATTACAAATGGGCGAATGTGGAAAAGTTCCACATTCGACCACATAAAATGGGCGAACCTGGACCTGGTATAAATACCATCCTTAGCCATTTTTCACCATTTCACAAACCCTAAACGCCTCCAAACACTCTCTATCAGCCATTATCATTGGGGAAGGAGTTTTTGAGCTTGTTTTTCATAACCTAACTCTCTAAATCATTACAAGTGAAAATCTAAGGTGTGTTCTTCATTCCAAATCCTTTTTAAACAATTTTAACTTGTTTTCATCTAAACCCCAAGGGTCCAGATCTGATATCAACATGTTTTATGGGTAAAAACCTTCCTAATATCTTTCTAAATAAAACCTATTCATAAACAATGAGTTTTTATGCAAACTAAACATGTGTTAATATGATATTATGCATTGTTTGATGATTACTTGTTGTATAGATGATATGATAACAACCTAGGGCTGTTATTAATGATGAGTTATGATTGAAACATGTTACCTTTGATTGTTGATGGTGTTTTGACGATTAAAGGGGTTTTAGTTAGATTTAGGGCTTGTTTTTGGATGATTATGATAAGGTTATGATAGGGGTTTCTTGTTCATGATGATTCGAGTATGATGAGCTGATTATTGATTGATTTCAGAAAGTTTCCTAATTGGGTAATATTTTCATGCATGATGATGTGACATCTCCATAATTTACTATTTTAGGAAACTTGTAAAACGGATAGATTTTGGGGTAAAATTGGTAGGGTTTCGTAGGAATATATTAATGATGCTTGACTGCTGTAACTCATGATGTTTCGTGATGTTTTCGGATGTTTTTGAACGCGTTTTTGAGTAAACAACACAGCAGGGTCGAACCTGGAACACCTTCGGCCAGTCGAACGGGCGAAGGTGGATTCCAGGGGTCGAACCTGGAAGCTAAAGGGGCGAAGGTGGAAGAAAAGGGGCGAAGGTGGGAGTTTAAAGCCACCTTCGACCACTCAAAGCCACGTTCGGCCCTACGATAACAAAAATGAGATTTTTGATACGAACTACGTGTTTTATGCTTGAACCTTGCGTGTAATCTATGTGTACTTGATTAGTTAGGGTAATGGGTCACCAACGGGATGTCGGGTCGGTCTAGTGTGTCGGTTAAACATTTAAACACGTTTTAAAAACATACTTGGTTATGATCTGGACAATCGGGGACTAGATAACCTTATGGTTATTAGTCGGAACACTTATGTGAACATTTTGATAGATCTCCGGTAGAGGGATTATCAAGGGCTAAACATCTTTACATATATTTGAGGAACGCTATCTAAGGTGAGTTCACGGCCCCACTTTTACTGCTTTAACCTTTGGGGGAGAAAACATGCGCTAAACAGTTTTGGTAACATATGTCATACTATGGTTTTAACTTTATATTGCTATACGATCTTTTGGAAAGTCCCGGGGGAAACCATGAATGTGCGGGTTTGCACAACGGGGAAATGTGGATAGATCTATTGGGCGTGACCTGCCCCACTCGTCGGCTTGGAGGGCCGGGCGGGTGCATATTGTCTCGAACAGGAACATTATCGTGCTGAACATTACGGGCTGCTAAACATGCTAAACATTGCTAAACGTGTCCAGTAATGGTTTCCAATCGTAGTAGTAATAAAACATACGCCTAGCTAGCGTACTTGGTAGCATTGATATAGTATGGACATGGTAACATTTGGATAACATTTTTGAACAAACCTGTGAACTCACCAGCATTATATGTTGACGTCTTTTGGCATGTTTTTCTCAGGTCGCTAAGGTAGCAACAACTGGATCTAGGCGCACGAGTCGGCACGGGCGTCTAGGGTTTAGAGCATGGTCTTCATTAAACATTTGAACTATGTCTTTTGGGTTGTAAACATTTAAAGCTTCCGCTACAGTTTATGTTTTTATAACTATATTTTTTGAGTTTTGTGTTATGCATATAGTGTTGTTTATTGTGACCGTTGACTTGAATCCTGGTTTGTCATGCGCCTCGCGGTAAAACCCCGCAAGTGGAATTTGAGGGTGTGACAGATTGGTATCAGAGCCAATGGTTATAGTGAACTAGGACTGCATTTAGAGTCTAGTCTATAGCCGAGTCGCACACACTAGACGGTCACATACTTGACTCGGTTTGGAACATGTACTAACTTTGTCGGGGTGTCCTTACATCATCATCGCACTTCTCTGTTACATCATCCGATCTTACTCTTGGCTTTACACACTCTTATGTTCTTCTTCGGGGTTTGAAGGAGAAGGAGTTGACTCGTTGGTTTTTGCACGGCAGTGTCGTGTATTGGGGTAGTCTTGCGTACTCTCGAGGTCTGTCCAGGATTCGGACGTCTCCCTTTCGTACCCCAATAGACGCACTTGCTTACACATTATCTTGTGCACTTATGCTTGTGATAGCATGATGCTAGATGCCGACATTCGGCGACTTGAGTTCAAGCTGAGGGAAAGCTTGGAGGACCATGTAGAGCAGTTTATCATTTCGGGTGCACACGAAATCATAAACTGAAATGCATGAGAATTCAAGTGGACTCTGAACTTGGATGCATAGTCCCGGATTGGGTCTAGGCGTAACTTTTCTAGCTACTAGTGGTTGACACTAGCAGTGAATCTGAATCTCTCGATTTTTGAATTGTCAGATCATGTCGGGCGCACGTGGTGGTGGACGTCGTGGTTGTGGCCGTGGCGGCGGTGGCCGTGGTGGCGGTCGTGGTAACATCAACATGACCCAGGCAGAGCTGAACAACTTGCTTCAACAGCAAGTGAACATAGCCTTGGCTGCTTTCCAGGCTGGGCACAATGCTATGGGTGGTAAGTTGGTTCTTACCTGCCTTGTTTCGTTCTTAGGTGTCATGTTTCCTTTGTGGTTTATCTTTGTGTCGTGTTTCAGGTGCTGCTGTCAACCCGCCTCCACCTCAGTGTTCTTACAAGAAGTTTAGGGACTGTCAGCCCCACAACTTCGCTGGAACTGAAGGGGCAGTGGGACTGCTCCGATGGTTGGAGAAGGTTGAATCTGTTTTCTTGATGTGTAACTGTCCTGTTGAGGACCGGGTCAAGTATGCCACTGCGACATTTGAGGGTCCTGCTTTGTCATGGTGGAATGCTACTACGCAGAACATGGGCTTGGGGAAGCTCATGCTATGCTTTGGGCGGATTTTGTTCGGCTACTGAAGAGCGAGTACTGTCCCAGGGAGGAAGTGCAGAAGTTGGAGCATGAAGTCTGGAGCTACAAGATGGTGGGGTCCGAGATTGAAGAGTATACTGTGCGACGCAATGAGCTGGCGGTGCTGTGTCCTGACATGCACACACCTGAGTACCGTAGGATTGAGCACTACATCTCTGGGTTGGTGCCGGAGATTGCTGGGTTAGTGGCTGCTGGGAACCTCCCTACACTGGCTGAGGTCGTCCGTTCTGCACACAAGATGACCAACATGAAGATTTTGGAGGGTGTTTTACCTCCCAAGGGTTCGACTGTGAAGGGTTCTGAAGGCAATAAGAGGAAATGGGAGAACGTGGTAAGAGTGCAGTGCCGGCGCCGTCTCAACCAGCCAAGAAGTTTGATGGATCTGGGTCGTCTTCAGCGCAGAAGACAGGTGGATACGTTGGGAAGCATCCCAAGTGTAACAAGTGTGGCTTTCACCATTCTGGGAATTGTGATCGGGCTCGTTGTCATCGGTGCCATCAGTTGGGGCACCATGCTAAGGATTGCAAGGTGGCGCTCACCCCAACCCAGACTCCTGCGGCTACTCCTGCTCCTGCTGCTCAGGGGACTCAGGGGAGGCAGGGGTGTTACAACTGTGGTGACACGGGACACTTCAAGCGTGATTGTCCCAAGCTGAAGCAGGGCGATAATGGGAGGGGCGGAAACGGTAACGGTAACGGAAATGGCGGCGGAGGCAGGACTGCGCGTGCTTTCGTCATTGGGTCTGCGGAGGCTAGGCAGGATCCAGACACAGTTACCGGTACGTTCCTTCTCAACAATCGCTATGTTTCTGTTTTATTTGATTCTGGTGCCGATAAGAGCTTCGTATCTGTGGATGTTAGTCAGTTGCTAGATATAATACCCACACCTTTAGAGGCTAAGTATTTGATAGAATTGGCTAACGGTAAGAACATCGAGGCGACTCATATCCTTAGGGAGTGTCACTTGGAACTGTCGGGTCTGTCATTCCCCATTGACCTTATGCCTGTACCTCTGGGTAGTTTCGATGTCGTTGTGGGAATGGATTGGTTATCGTTGTATCGCGCAGAGATTGTTTGCTTTGACAAGGTTATTCGGATCCCTCTCCCCGATGGAGAGATTCTTTCGGTTCACGGCGAGAAAAGCGGTGCTCCGCTGAGTATCATTTCCAGCATGAAAGCCCGTAAGTATCTTCGAAAGGGCTGTTCGGCCATTCTGGCACTTGTTAACGTTTCTACTGACGATGAGAAGAAGATTGAGGATATTCCGGTGGTTCGTGACTTTTCTGATGTGTTTCCTGATGATTTGCCTGGTCTTCCTCCTCATCGTCAGGTTGAGTTTGGTATTGATCTTGCTCCGGGCGCAGCTCCTATTGCCCGAGCTCCGTATCGTCTTGCACCTCCTGAGATGCAAGAGTTATCCAGCCAGTTACAGGAACTCTTGGAAAAGGGTTTCATTCGACCGAGCTCGTCCCCATGGGGAGCTCCTATTTTGTTTGTGAAGAAGAAGGATGGGAGCCTTCGTATGTGTATCGATTACCGTGAGCTGAACAAAGTGACCATCAAGAATCGTTATCCTCTTCCTCGCATTGATGATCTCTTTGACCAGCTTCAGGGCTCCAGCTACTACTCGAAGATTGACTTGCGGTCCGGTTATCACCAGTTACGCGTCAGGGAAGCTGACATACAGAAGACTGCTTTTCGCACTCGTTATGGCCATTTTGAGTTCTTGGTCATGCCTTTCGGTCTCACTAACGCACCGGCAGTGTTCATGGATTTGATGAACCGTGTTTGTAAGCCGTACCTTGATAAGTTCGTTATCGTGTTCATTGATGACATTCTGATTTATTCCAAGAACAAGGCGGATCATGAGGAACATCTGCGGTTGGTCTTGGAACTTTTGAGACGGGAGCAGTTGTATGCTAAGTTCTCAAAGTGTGATTTTTGGTTGCGGGAAGTTCAATTCCTAGGGCATGTGGTGAATGAACTGGGAATTCATGTCGATCCGGCTAAGATCGAAGCTATTAAAGACTGGGAAGCACCAAAGACGCCATCTGAGGTGCGGCAATTCCTAGGTCTTGCAGGTTACTACCGGCGTTTTATCGAGGGATTTTCGAAGATCGCTCAACCCCTCACCGCTCTCACCCAGAAGGATCGAAAGTTCGACTGGGACGAACCACAGGAATCAGCATTTCAGATGCTGAAGCTTAAACTTTGTTCTGCTCCTATCTTATCCTTGCCGGAGGGTACGGATGATTTCGTTGTGTACTGTGATGCTTCGATTCGGGGTCTCGGTTGCGTGTTAATGCAACGTGGGAAGGTTATCGCTTATGCTTCTCGTCAACTCAAGGTTCACGAGAAGAACTATACTACTCACGACTTGGAGCTGGGTGCAGTAGTATTTGCGTTGAAAATCTGGAGGCATTACTTGTACGGTACCAAGTGTGAAGTATACACCGATCACAAGAGTCTCCAGCATATTTTCGACCAGAAGGTGTTAAACATGCGGCAGCGTCGTTGGGTTGAACTCTTGAACGATTACGACTGTGCGATCAAGTACCATCCTGGCAAGGCAAACGTTGTGGCGGATGCCTTGAGCAGGAAGGAGTCGGCAAAGCCTCGGCGTGTCCGAGCCTTGCAGCTTACCATTCATTCCTCCTTGCCTGACCGGATCCGTTCGGCTCAGGTGGATGCCTTAAAGGAGGAAAACCTTAAGGCCGAAACGATGCACAGTGCGGACAAACACCTTGAGCTTAGGTCTGATGGCCTACACTACTTCGCTGGGCGTGTTTGGGTTCCTTTACTTGGGGGATTACGGGAGCTTGTCTTGGACGAGGCTCACAAATCCCGGTATTCTATTCATCCAGGCTCCGATAAGATGTATCAGGATCTGAAGATACTTTATTGGTGGCCGAACATGAAGGCTGATATAGCCTCCTATGTGAGCAAATGCTTGACCTGTGCTAAGGTCAAGGTGGAGTATCAGAAGCCGTCTGGTCTCCTACAGCAACCTGAGATTCCAGAATGGAAGTGGGAGCGGATCACGATGGATTTCGTCACCAAACTACCGAGATCACCAAGTGGTTGCGACATGATTTGGGTGATCGTCGACCGGTTGACGAAATCGGCACACTTCATACCTATTAAGGAAACGGATGGACTCGAGCGATTGGCTCGACTCTACCTTAAGGAGGTGGTCTCTCGGCACGGGGTGCCTGTTTCTATCATTTCTGATCGTGACTCCCGCTTTGCTTCACGTTTCTGGAAGGCTCTTCATAAGGCCTTGGGTACTCAGCTGGATATGAGTACGGCTTATCATCCGCAAACTGACGGTCAGAGTGAGCGGACGATACAAACACTGGAGGACATGCTGCGGGCATGTGTCATCGATTTTGGCAAGGGTTGGGAGACTCACCTGCCGTTGGTGGAGTTCTCCTACAACAACAGCTACCACTCCAGTATCGGGGCAGCTCCGTTCGAAGCTCTGTATGGACGGAAATGCCGATCTCCCTTGTGTTGGCCGAGGTGGGCGAGAGTCAGCTCACTGGCCCGGAACTGGTGTACGAAACTTCGGAGAAAATCGTACAGATCCGTAACCGTTTGGCAGCTGCGCGGGATCGTCAGAAGAGCTATGCCGATCGCCGTCGCAAACCGCTAGAGTTCCAGGTTGGGGACAAGGTGCTTCTGAAAGTTTCACCATGGAAGGGCGTCATACGCTTTGGAAAGCGTGGCAAGCTTAACCCTCGTTACGTCGGACCGTTCGCAATCCTGGAACGGATTGGGCCGGTGGCGTACAGACTTGATTTACCGACGGAGCTCGGTAATGTTCATAACGTCTTCCATGTGTCTAACTTAAGGAAGTGTTTGGCTGACGAATATCTTGTTGTACCACTGGAAGAGATCAAGGTTGATGATCGTCTTCGCATTGTGGAGGAACCCGTGGAGATTCTGGATTACAAGATTCGTAGCCTTCGGCGGAGTAAAATCCGCATCGTTAAAGTTCGTTGGAACTCGGATCGTGGACCGGAGTTCACGTGGGAACGAGAAGACCAGATGAAGGCTAAGTACCCTCATCTCTTTCCAAAGCGCGCGTTCGAGTCCAGGCATGTTACTGCTGAAGCAGAGTGAATCTCGGGGCGAGATTCCCTTTCAACGTGGGGATGATGCGACAACCGGTAACTTTTCTTTTCGTTTTCTTCCTTTTCGTCTTTTTCATTTTTGGGCTTCGTGCAATTTTCGGGACGAAAATTCTTTCAACGTGGGGATGATGTGACACCCGGCATGTTCGGCTTAAACATAATAGTAACATCTAAGTCTACCTTAGCGAGAAACGTTTATAAACAAACTTAACTGGTTAGTTGAGTCGGGTCAAATTAGGATTGTCCAGGGTTCAATGATCTGGAGGATCATTGGGAGTCGTTTTGGGAATACATTAGTACCGGGTTCCGTTGTTGGTGACATTACATGAACTAATTAAGTATATGTGTAGATTATGAGTCGTGTGGTGGATTGTATACTTATACTTGCTTAAACGATGTACAAATGATTATACGTGCCTAAACATGCTAAGTATAGACTATGGATGCATGCTTACGTGTTAAGATGTGTTAGAATGCGTTAAACACGACAAACTGGAAAAAGGTTAACATGTGTTAAAGAGTGCTGTTAACATGTGTTAAAAAGTGCTGATGACCTGAATGTGGAAATAGTGGGCGAATGTGGAAATGGAACTTGAGAAATGGGCGAATGTAGAAACAAAGTGGGCGAATGTGGAAAGATTCCACACTCGACTATTACAAATGGGCGAATGTGGAAAAGTTCCACATTCGACCACATAAAATGGGCGAACCTGGACCTGGTATAAATACCATCCTTAGCCATTTTTCACCATTTCACAAACCCTAAACGCCTCCAAACACTCTCTATCAGCCATTATCATTGGGGAAGGAGTTTTTGAGCTTGTTTTTCATAACCTAACTCTCTAAATCATTACAAGTGAAAATCTAAGGTGTGTTCTATCAGCCATTATGATTCGAGTATGATGAGCTGATTATTGATTGATTTCAGAAAGTTTCCTAATTGGGTAATATTTTCATGCATGATGATGTGACATCTCCATAATTTACTATTTTAGGAAACTTGTAAAACGGATAGATTTTGGGGTAAAATTGGTAGGGTTTCATAGGAATATATTAATGATGCTTGACTGCTGTAACTCATGATGTTTCGTGATGTTTTCGGATGTTTTTGAACGCGTTTTTGAGTAAACAACACAGCAGGTCGAACCTGGAACACCTTCGGCCAGTCGAACGGGCGAAGGTGGATTCCAGGGGTCGAACCTGGAAGCTAAAGGGGCGAAGGTGGAAGAAAAGGGGCGAAGGTGGAAGAAAAGGGGCGAAGGTGGGAGTTTAAAGCCACCTTCGACCACTCAAAGCCACGTTCGGCCCTACGATAACAAAAATGAGATTTTTGATACGAACTAAGTGTTTTATGCTTGAACCTTGCGTGTAATCTGTGTGTACTTGATTAGTTAGGGTAATGGGTCACCAACGGGATGTCGGGTCGGTCTAGTGTGTCGGTTAAACATTTAAACACGTTTTAAAAACATACTTGGTTATGATCTGGACAATCGGGGACTAGATAACCTTGTGGTTATTAGTCGGAACACTTATGTGAACATTTTGATAGATCTCCGGTAGAGGGATTATCAAGGGCTAAACATCTTTACATATATTTGAGGAACGCTATCTAAGGTGAGTTCACGGCGCCACTTTTACTGCTTTAACCTTTGGGGGAGAAAACATGCGCTAAACAGTTTTGGTAACATATGTCATACTATGGTTTTAACTTTATATTGCTATACGATCTTTTGGAAAGTCCCGGGGGAAACCATGAATGTGCGGGTTTGCACAACGGGGGAAATGTGGATAGATCTATTGGGCGTGACCTGCCCCACTCGTCGGCTTGGAGGGCCGGGCGGGTGCATATTGTCTCGAACAGGAACATTATCGTGCTGAACATTACGGGCTGCTAAACATGCTAAACATTGCTAAACGTGTCCAGTAATGGTTTCCAATCGTAGTAGTAATAAAACATACGCCTAGCTAGCGTACTTGGTAGCATTGATATAGTATGGACATGGTAACATTTGGATAACATTTTTGAACAAACCTGTGAACTCACCAGCATTATATGTTGACGTCTTTTGGCATGTTTTTCTCAGGTCGCTAAGGTAGCAACAACTGGATCTAGGCGCACGAGTCGGCACGGGCGTCTAGGGTTTAGAGCATGGTCTTCATTAAACATTTGAACTATGTCTTTTGGGTTGTAAACATTTAAAGCTTCCGCTACAGTTTATGTTTTTATAACTATATTTTTTGAGTTTTGTGTTATGCATATAGTGTTGTTTATTGTGACCGTTGACTTGAATCCTGGTTTGTCATGCGCCTCGCGGTAAAACCCCGCAAGTGGAATTTGAGGGTGTGACAGCTTCTCTTTCCCACGTCATCCCGGTTCAGAAAAAAAATAAAAAAAATAAAAAAAAAATAAAAAAAATAAAAAATAGGCGACTTCTAATGCACCTGTGTAGTAAATGTCCGGTTAGCTTTAGGGTTTGGTTTTTAGGTTTAGTTTAGCTTTTAGGGTTAGTTTTTTTTAGTTTAGTTTGTAAGGTTTAGGTTTTTGGGGGTGGGGTAGGGGTAGGTAGGGTGGGTTTAGGTAGGGTGGGTTTAAGTTTTTGGGTAGGGGGTTAGGTTTTTTGGTGGGGATTAGGTTTTTGGTTGTGACGGGTGGGGCTTAGTTTTTGGTAGGCGGTGGGTGGGGTGGGTTTAGGTTTTGGGTGGGGGTGGATGTGTGGTTTAGATTTTTGGGTAAGCGATTTAGGTTTTTTAGTGAGGGTGGGGATGGGTGGGGTGGAATTAGGTTTTTGGGTGGGGGTAAGTTGGGGGTAGGTGGTTTAGGCTTTTAGGTTATACTACACATGTGCAGTAGCGTTTTTTAGGTCTGTTTTTTTTTATTTTTATTTTTTATTTTTTTTTATTTTTTTTCTGAATGGGTATGACATGGGAAAGAGAAGCTCCGAACTAGTTTTCTATTTTTTTACTTAAATTTTGAGTTATGATTTTTTTTATTATATTTTTTGTATTTAATTAGGAGTTTTCGAGTTCTCTCAATAAAATGAGTTCTCTATTGAACCATCCCCTATATATATATATATATATATATATATAGGGTGTGGATAATATGGAAACCCTATCTTTTGGAAAAACCTTGCAAACTCTCTTATGACCATTGATCAAGCTTGATCAATGGTCCATGATTATTTGAATATAATAATCATAAAGCATGTGGGCCAATCTAATAAAAAATATAATTAAGGGCACTAAGGTAATTTTAAACATGAGATTTGACACTTCTGAATCCTAGGTTTTAAAAGGTTGATTTGACACTTGTCAAGTCACCTCTCTCCTACTTTATGACACTTTTTCCAGCACCAATATTAACATACGTTAGTGTTGTGATACAAAATTCTGACCTCGTGTGAGACATCGCTAACATGTGTTACCAGGCATATACTAAAAGAACATATTAAAAGAACACATAAAATGTGTATTTATTTAAGAAATGATAAAAACGATCATAACAATAAACACTAAAACATATCAAAAACCGTTTAATACAAACATAATTATTTGTGAATTTTCAAAAAGAAAAAAACTATCATAACAACATAGAAAAAATCTAGCTATTCTTCGTTCTTGATCCTCATCATCATCTTTAACTCAAAAACATCTTTTCACCTACAAAAAAAGTAAACACGTGTTAGCTGGGCTCTATAAAACACATAATGGGACATCAATGACATGTGTTAGTGTATTCTAAAATATATGTTTTACTGAAATAACGTATGTTATACAAACCGTAACACATGTTAGTTGAGTATATACTAACATGTGTTAGCATCACTAACATGTGAAAGGGCGTATACTTACATGTGTTAGTTGGGCTCCCCAACTAATATGAACCCTAACACCTGTTAGTTAGGCATATACTAGCACGTGTTAGCATCACTAACATGTGAAAGGGCGTATACTTACATGTGTTAGTTGGGCTCCCCAACTAATATGAACCCTAACACCTGCTAGTTAGGCATATACTAGCACGTGTTAGCATCACTAACATGTGTATAAAAAAATAGACATATACCCTATACGAGTTCATAACAATTTCACTTGCCAAAAATTTATTTAATAGAATATAAAAATTATTTAAACACCCTATTCACCAAAAGATTAAAAATTTATAATCTTTATAAAAAAACATCACTTACCACAGCCACATCACCAACGCCGCCTTCTTCCAATAGCCTACTCGTGAAAACCCACACTGAAAACAGATACACATGTTAGTTTGGGATCCTTAAAAACATAATGGGACATCACTAACCTGTGTTAGCATGTACTAACATAAAAAGACTAAAAATTTATAATCTTTATAAAAAAAACATCACTTACCACAGCCACATCACCAACGCCGCCTTCTTCCAATAGCCTACTCGTGAAAACCCACACTGAAACAGATACACATGTTAGTTTGGGATCCTTAAAAACATAATGGGACATCACTAACCTGTGTTAGCATGTACTAACATAAAAAGACTACAAATTTATTTATCAATCACATGTGATCCATCAACCTCATGTCCCCAATCCAATAAAAATATAACACAAACAAAATAATAATAATAAAAAAAATAAAAATGGTTAACATAAGTTTTTTTTTTTCATTCAAGCATTTGATCAAACACTTGGTGTGCAACCAAAAACTATCCCCAAAAAAAATTATTATTATTATTCTAGCAAAACCCAAAACCTATTTCACCAAACCCAAAACATAACAACTGTTATTATTATTCTAAAAAATCAAAATATAACAACAACAAAAGTTTGAAAAACATAACAAATCAAAAACATAAGTGTAATCTCGTACAGATCTACGAAAAAAAAAAACAAAATGTATACTTTTTAAGTTTTAACCATTTTAAAACCCAACTGTGATTAAACTTCTTATTTAAAACATTTATTAAAGCACTCAGATTCATATATAAGCAAAAGCAAAAGAAAAAAAATTACTCACTTTTTTGGGACATCATATTCTTCCACCTTTTAAGGCATCTCTACTGATGAAGATCCACCTTCTGAACGTAAAAGAGACAGTGAACATAAACAGATCTGTTTTCTGACCCCTTTATATACCTCCACATCTTTATCACCTTCGATGTGAGAGAACAGAAGGTTTTAACCAAGGGCTAACAGAAGTGGTTGGCCGGAGAAGAAGAAGTTGTTGTGGTGGTGGTGGTGGTGGCGGTGGTGGTTCTAGAGAGAGACAGAGAGAAGGGAAGGTATAGAGAGTATCATCTGGATTTGAATTTGAAAAAAAGAAAATGAAGAGAGAGAGAGGGGGAAACAATATATATAGGGGGAGAGAGAATGGGTAGAGTTGAATTGTCAATTATACCCTTTTTAATATAATATAGAGTGAGATTAGCTTTGATGATGTGGCACAATATAGGCCAAGAGATGAGTTTCTTAGAGTTTTTCCATTTGAGGAGGTTTTCTCCCTATACTTCCACTATATATATATATATATATATATATATATATATATATAATATATATATATGCTAAGTATTTGAAGAAAACCCAAAAATTTGAAGAAATCTATAGAAACCCAATGTGTGGTTCATATTAATCCTCACATTACCTTTTCAATTTTATCATTAAAAAACAATAAGGTTATATTAGTCTTTTAACCATACACAATAATCAAGATTTACACTAATCCCAAGCACATTACATCACTAATACCTCACCTTTCTACTCCATTTGAATATCCCCTCTCTCTTCTTCCTGATCATTCTCTCAACATCCTCTCTTTCAAGATTTCCATGGGTTAAGATATCATCCTCTCCATAGCATCTCCTCCTGACCATCCTCTCCCTCTTCTGTTTTTAAGTAACCCATCTCTTCTCCTTCAAACCTGTCGATAGACACAATGGAGATGAACTCAGAAACGGTAATGCATGGAAATCACCAGCCTGATGTCGATTGTTCATCTGAAAATGATCGTGTACCAGGTTAGTTATTTTTTTTAACTCGTGAGGTGTTAGTTGTTTTTTTCCCTATAACCAGCTTTGTTGTTAAGCTTTGTTTGTTTGTTTTTCGCATGTATTGAAGTTGTTGGTATGCACCACGTTGGCTCGTCTTCAACATCGTCGGTGGTAGACGATGATAACATTGAAGGTTTTTGTTAAATATGTCTTTTTTTTTTTGCTTTTTTTTGGGTTTTATTGAAGGTATTGAAGTTATTGAAGTTGTTGGTATGCGCCACATTTGCTTTTGTTTATAAATGTCGTTTATTTGTTGCTAAATGTTGGGGAAGTTAGTTTGTATAGTGTTTAACCATATTAAAATGTGTTTTGGTCAAGTGGTATATGTGTAACTGAAGTGTAGAGTATATTATATATATGTTGCACACAAACCAGCTCAT
The DNA here is from genome assembly GCA_030844895.1 of Ambrosia x helenae. NCBI lineage: Eukaryota > Viridiplantae > Streptophyta > Magnoliopsida > Asterales > Asteraceae > Ambrosia > Ambrosia x helenae. The sequence continues at coordinate 4,370,850 of CM061230.1, read as the reverse complement.
TAATTTGTGTTTGTATTAAATGGATGCAATAGGTATACTGTTTGTTACACATGCAACACCCATGTTTTTAACCTTATTAAACATGATTTTACTGCAAACGCGCCACTTCACTGTGTGTATTCAACCCCTAATGGAACTCAATATTGGATCCCGAATGTCAGTCCTAAATTTTTACCAGTTGTTGGCGATTCTTACCCCACGTTCGACACGGTATTAGATATGTATAAGGAGTACGCCCAACAGGCTGGGTTTTCTATTAGGAAGGGTCAGACAAAGCAGTGGTTGGGTATCCTAACCCACAAGTACCTCCGTTTTTCAAAGTTCGGCAAACCGCAGGTTAAGAAGACATTTAACAAGCTAGATGAGTCATCTATTAAGCCCCGCAAAAGTACCTTTACCATTTCTGATTGCAAAGTTCATATTTTGATTACCATCAGCCCTGATGGCTCTCAATTTACCATTCACACTTTCAATGAGATACATAACCATGAACTGTTGAGACCCACAACCGTGATCTTACAAAGATTTCCCGCAAACTCTCTTATTCAACCAAACAATTTATCCATAACATGATCCTTAACCGGACTGGGCCGGTTAAAGCGCATAGGTGTTTAGTTGCTCTTAACGGTGGCCATCACAACGTCAATGGTACTGTTGCTGACTTTAAGAACTTTAGCCAACAACTCAGAATTTATATTGGTGATCGCGATGCGCAGCTCTTTCTTGGTCGTTTGCGGGATCGGTTCGAGGCCTTGCCAGAGTTTTTTTTTATTTCATAGTTTCGAATGGGCAGTTACGCTCTGTTTTCTGGGCAGATGAGATTTCAAAACTGAACTACAAAGCTTTTGGGGATGTCATAACTTTTGATGCGACCTACCACACCAACAAGTAAGTGTTTTACATATGTAACTTCTATGCAACCATGCTATACATATAATACAATGTTTTTTATGTCTTCAATATGTAACTTGTGTTCATATTTTTCGCTCTCAATGCAAGGTACAACATGATATTTGTCCCCTTCATAGGGGTGGACCACCACATGCAGTGCGTCACATTTAGTGCTGGGTTAATAATAAATGAAACCATAGAATCCTACGTTTGGTTACTTCAGACCTTTTTAAAGGCACATGGGTCCCAACCCCAGTTAGTTTTAAGTGATCAGGACCCATCGATGCTACAAGCTGTCCCACAAGTGTTTACTGAGGCACGCCATAGGCTTTGCATGTGGCATATCATGAAAAAACTTCCTTCAAAGGTTAGTGTGATATTTTAGTAGTTTTATTATAAATATTACGAAGCACCATGATAGTGAGGCGTTTTTTATTCACGCTTTGATTTTAAATCTTAACTACCAGGTAACCGGAGATCTACTAACCAACACAAATTTCTGCCAAGATCTTCATCATTTGGTATGGAGCGTTTACATAAAGCCATCCACCTTCGAGGCGCGTTGGTATGATTTGTTAGATACCCATGGTGTTGCGGATAATTAGTGGCTGAAGGAGATGTTCGCGATCAGGGCGTTGTGGGTTCCGGCATATTTCAGGGAGATCCCCATGTGCTGTTTAATGAAAACTACGTCGCGTAGCGAGAGTTCAAATGTTGCATTTAAAATCAACACCACCAGTGCAAACACCCTTGTCCAATTCATGCTGTGTTTTGAGTCTAGGATGGACTCCCAACGTTACCGTCAGCGTGTTTCTGAATACAAGACATCATCTACTGTTTTTAGTGGCAGCACAGAGCTTCCAATAGAATGACATGCGTTCAAGGTGTACACACAAACAGTCTTTTTTCAAATTCAGAAGGAAATCTCAAGGGCAAGTTCTGTTGCTACATTTCTAACATTGAAATTGATGATAAGATATTTGTGTATTCAGTTAGCCACAAGGAAAAAGGCAGTGATGTGACCCATATCTTTCAGGTTTGTTCACACACCCTGATGTGTGCAATACTATACATATTTTTCAATGGATTTTAACACACGTTTCTGCTTTAATATTTATAAAAATGGTTTAGACCTTAATATTAAAACACACACAATAGGGCAAGTGTACCCTGTCATATATGTAGTAATGTACAGATAAGAACCAAATATCGATCCATGGACGCGCGCGGAGCAATTGTACTAAAACTCTGTCCTCAATTTACCAGTAGGAAAAGATAGTTTGATGTTTTGTTTATCTAAATTAATTCTAAAATATCTAACTAACATATATAAGACTCCAAATACAAAATATAACTACATAAGCTATAATATATTAACCCTAGCATGGCATCTATATATCATATAAAATAAAGGCGTGTGATCAACATTCCCATTTTTCGACAGTTGGTGTCCCTTTCGGGCATCCTAACATGACAACTATACAGAAAGCTAACACGAATACACACGTTAACCACTTCAAGTCGTTTATTAGCGAGCAGCTGATATGATCTCATGCAAATCTTCTAAAGATAAGTTAGTCATCTGTTAAGAGTTTTCTAACCTCACTAATCCGGGAAAGTGATACCGAATACACAATACAACCACCTAGACTAGCATAAAGTAGAGCATTTCACAACCTATTCCATTTTACCAACTTTGAACACAGATATACTACGATCGCTATTTTTACCAAAATAACTACCAAAGATCATTAACCGCGTCGAAGATCAGTAACGGCACCATTAAGCTTTTAAAACCCTTTTACGTGCCGGTAAGCATTTTTAATTGTTATTCGACTGACTTTATCCAAACCGATACCCGGTTACAGTTTCATGGTGTAAACTTATTAACAAGTCAACTAGTCTACTACCGGATGATTAAACGGACAGTTTTTCAACATGTATTCGCCTAACACATTCGACAATCATCAAAGTCATTCAAACACAATCACGAATCCAATAACAATGAAACAAGGTTGCATTATGATCATCAAGATTAAGTCATGAAAAACGCCAAATTTATACAAGACATGATTAACTATACAAACGATTGTTTAACATACTACAAACTAGTGTTCTTGCCCGTAGGCATACGATTAACTAAATAAACATCAAAATAAGCATACAAAATCAGATTTGGATCATAAATAGTTTAAAGGATCAACCCATAAGAATGCTAAAGTGAAGGATCGGATGATGATTGATGGATCGGACGGCTTCCCGGGCTTGTTAAACGGCTTTCCAGCAGCTCCTTTGGTCCAGGAATCGCCCAAGATCGACCCCCAAAGACCCAATATTTCGAACAGAGGCTGAATGGGTGTTTTATACAAGACAGGGGCCTGTGAGCGAGTGGTCCGTGCATGACGCAGAGGTTCCAGAAGGTTTCCAAAAAGATCTGGAGGAGCAAGCGGCGCTCACAGAGAGTGAGCGACCGCTCACAGGGAACATCCCGACAGCATGATCTTTAAAATTACATATAAAATCATAGAAAAATCGTTAGGAGGTGTTCTTTATATTCCCGGAAAGCTCTCGGAGCGTAGAACAATTCTTATTTGAAAGTCGAAGTCGGATTTTGGGTTTTAGAAAGGGTAAAAGCGATCCAAACAGCTGCTGCGCAAAAGTTGCAGCAGTATGTTCTCCTGATAAAGGCCGAAATCCTCGTTTTCTCCGGGTTTGCTTCCGGGACATCGTTTAAGACCTAAAATCGTAAAGATACCCAAATAAGTACCAATTCCTCGTGTATAAGGTCAAAAACATATGAAAATGGGAGTTAACCAGGGACTTTTATATGTGTAATTTATCGTATATCAAATATCCCCACACTTAAACATTGTTTGTCCCTAAGCAATAGAAAACTCTACAACACTCCCAATGGCAACACGAGTACCAAACCGGAAAGTTAATAAATCAGATGGCTAGCTGGTTTGTCAAAAGACATCATCAAAGATTTCAAACCGACAAGCACTTGGAAATATAGAAATCAAAAGCAATGGTTAACATCAAATCGACTAAGCATGCATATCTTTACACCACTCACAATTTTCACACACACTCGGCTTATTTGTGGATCATACATATGAAATGTGTATGTGTAAACTCTCAATGCCTAGACAATGACTTGTGCGATATCATATGCTTGTTAAAAGATCTAATCTCTACCAATTCATATATAGAAATGCATAAATCAAGAGGACTTGTGGGTTGTAATGATAGGCAAAGGTAAAGGGTATGGAATGGATATTTAAAGTGACAAAACGGCTAAAACTCGGTGGTTATGTCTAACTAATAGATACAAACGTAAACTATACAAACCACACGCGAATATAGGTGATTTTTATTTACCTTGAGCTAACACAGAATTCTATCTTTAAAGCACTGAAAACTGCTCAAACTCTTCTAAATCACCCTATTTTAGGGTATACTATTTTTTCTGCATTTTTTTTTTCTGATTTTTTTTATTTACAATACTGAATACAACTGATAACTATAACATGAATATACACAAAACACGGGGTCTAAATGCCCGAACATGAACTATATACAACAAAAAGCGAGTCAAAGGATAACCTAAACCGAGTTTCAACACAAAGGGTTTAAAGTAAAAAGGCTAAATTTGGTTAAGTGGTGAAATGGTAGGTTAAGTAAGAAAAACACGGAATATAGGCTCAACATGGTTAACTAATGGATAACATTTGGGTGCGGAAAATAGATAAAACGAAAAGAAAAGGTTTAAATCAAAAGGGTATCCTAAATGCCTCAATCACTTTCATGCAATTCTACACATATATTGATCTCGAAAAGTATGCTAACAACAAGTTCTAAATCACTTAAGCCATTCGGCGCACTCATATTTCGCATATAGCGAGCAAGTATCGAAAAAGTAATAAAAGGCTAAAAAAGAATGCTCACGTAACGGAAGGAATGGGTATAAGTGTAAAAATTAACATGCCAGTCACTCTTTTGTTTACCACGCTTATCAAACTCTATTGTTTTTCATTTGGCTTGTCCGCTTTTATCAAATCTAATGCTTCCTAAAACATAACCCACCGTACTAATTTACAAAAAATATGAAAAATTCACGGCTTTTTTGCTTTATGTTATGCCATAAAAAATTAAAAATTGGGAGTTTTTTTTCACAACTTGGGAAAGAAAAGCTAATATTGTTAACAACCCTCCCCACACTTGAATATCACATTGTCCTCAATGTGACTCAAAAAATAGTAAAGCATTATGAAGAGCTAGACTATAGTGTAAGCTGAGTAAAGTTAACATAGTTACCCTCCCCACACTTAAACGTCACATTGTCCCCAATGTGAAAATAGAAAGCGTTTATGAAATAGCTAACTATCGTGTGAAAAAGGAGAATAATACTCCCCCGTTGGTGATATCCCGAAAAGCATGGTGACTGCATTAAGCATCCATACCGGTGCTCGCCAGTTCCCTGCACTTCCAACATTCTTAACAAAACAAAATATATCAAATCCATTCATCATCTCATTATTCAAACCAAATAAACAATACTCAAATAAAATACGAATGTTTATGAAGTATCAAAGAAACTTGGGGCTCGTTTGTCCGATTATGAAGAAAGCCCCAAAGTTTCATGAATAGTACTTATCTAAACTAAGATCAAAAACACTAACAATCTTAAAATTTTGGGTTTTGTTAAACCATTATGAAGAAACCCCAAAACTTAAGATAATTAACAACAATCTACACACTAGAACATATGGAATTTGGGGACTTTTGAACAATTATGAAGAATCCCCAAAATTCATGAACAAACCTAATTTACACTAAGATAAACACTATACTATAAGCATAACATGAGATTAATCTATTATTATGCTAAATTACACTAAATATTATGCTAACAATTCAAACAAATCTTTAAAATTTTCGGATTTGATTTGGACATTACGAAGAAAACCCAAAAACTCAAAGATTTGGACAATAACGTACCCTAATCTATACTAACAAAGCAAACAATCCATCTAAAAACTTTAGGGTTTGTTAAACATTTATGAAGAGACCCAAAAATTCAGAAAAGATTGCATAAAACTAGATTACATTACACTAGAACAAGAAAAATTGCAAGAATACAAGAGATTCATACCTTGGACTTGAAGATTTGGATGTGGAATTGATAGGTTTTTGGGTGTTTCTTTGAGAGCAAGTGCAAGCATTTTGGGTGAATATTACTTGAGCGGCCGTTCATATTGGTTTTAGGGTTGAGATTTTGTAAATTTAAAGTGAAATGCCAAAACTGCCCCTGCTTAAACTCGACCAGACTCAGTGAGCGGACGCTCACTCTCAGTGAGCGGCCGTTCAGATTTTTTTTAATACTGGGCTCTGTGCACGCCCCGCTCGGTCTCTCTGAGCGGGCGCTCACTGCAAGCTGATGTGTTATTTTGTTGCAGTTTTTCACCCAAAAGCGCCTGCACTTGTCCGTTTTGACCCAAACAACCAACATACCTGTTTTGCGATGCTTCTTAGTATATTACCATGGATGTGAAGCGACTATCCACACAATCACAAGGCGTGAATCAATCCTGCAATGACTAAAAACAAACTAGGCAAACAAGTTAGAAACTAAGCAATTTAACTACAAACTACTCTAAGCTATGAACATTTATACAATTTCGCGCGCCCATACACGCCGCGCTAATTTTATTAACGAGTCGCTAGCTAGACTCACTTCCCCACGCTTGTTTAGGTGCGCGGAGCGTGGAGTTCAATTACCTCCACAGTCGGGTCAATTGGTCCATCAATGTATGCTTTTAAGAGATGACCGTTGACTTTCAAACTAAGTCCATTTTGATTTATGGACTCGTCCATATAGACTTTAAACTTCTTGGAATGGCCGTTTTCATAAAAGATTTTCTTTAAGATCGCTTTCACCCGAATGGAGATTGAGTACGGGCGAGATGATCGATCGAGCATTGAAAAGAACATCGACCATCCCACGATTAGACTGACACAATGTACAAAGATAAATAGAGACTCAATGTATGAAAAATAAAAGAAATATGTAAAATCAAAATACTAAAAATTATACACCAAACTTAAAAATATGACAATATACAAATATGAAAATATATAAAATTTTCAGCGAAATCTGAGTCACTCGCGCACCGCGAAGAAGTATAGACCGCTTCTCGCGTGGTGCAAGTATAATGACTCAAGGTGTTCATGCGTCGCAACAAGATAAAGACCGTCTTTTGCTTGCGCGAAAACAACCATTTTTCACCGGAAAAAATAATATAACGGAAGATAGTAGATGAAAATGATGATGGATGCCAATGAATGGAGTTAAAAACGGAAGATAGCGGCTATTCACGTCACACGAAGGACTCTGGTGATCCTGGCCGCGTATCGTGAACAATAAAAGATAAAATCCGGGGTAATTAGGAACTTGCTTAAAGCGAAACCATAAGCCCAGCTTCTTTGCAAATCGTAAGGAAGCATTTTTCACAGAAAATTATTTTTATTAAAACCACTTTTATATTAAATAAATTTCCCAAGTTTTCTTAACCTAAACCTTTTATTAAAAGCATCCGAATCAACAAATTTAAACGTAACATACCCAGACTTCCATCGTATATTTAAGTAAAATAAAAAACTATATATACATAAAAATGAGAATATAATAAAATAAAAATCAATCCAATATATCAACATCCTGATAAATCAAATAAAAAATCAATGAATCATATATGCAATTAAATTAATGAAATAATGAATCAACGAACTATAAACAAGTATTCATAAGCATGTACACCGGTAAAAAGTTGACTCGGTCCGTTCCTAAAGCTCGTCGCGTCCCCGGCAACGGCGCCAAAAACTTGACGTTTGCGATACTATACATATTTTCAATGGATTTTAACACACGTTTCTGCTTTAATATTTATAAAAATGGTTTAGACCTTAATATTAAAACACACACAATAGGGCAAGTGTACCCTGTCATATATGTAGTAATGTACAGATAAGAACAAGATATCGATCCATGGACGCGCGCGGAGCAATTGTACTAAAACTCTGTCCTCAATTTACCAGTAGGAAAAGATAGTTTGATGTTTTGTTTATCTAAATTAATTCTAAAATATCTAACTAACATATGTAAGACTCCAAATACAAAATATAACTATATAAGCTATAATATATTAACCCTAGCATGTCATCTATATATCATATAAAATAAAGGCGTGTGATCAACATTCCCATTTTCCGACAGTTAGTGTCCCTTTCGGGCATCCTAACATGACAACTATACAGAAAGCTAACACGAATACACACGTTATGATCTCAAGCAAATCTTCTAAAGATAAGTTAGTCATCTGTTAAGAGTTTTCTAACCTCACTAATCCGGGAGAGCGATACCGAATACACAATACAACCACCTAGACTAGCATAAAGTAGAGCATTTCACAACCTATTCCATTTTTCCAACTTTGAACACAGATCTACTAAGATCGCTATTTTTACCAAAATAACTACCAAAAATCATTAACCGCGTCGAAGATCAGTAACGGCACCATAAAGCTTTTAAAACCCTTTTACGTGCCGGTAAGCATTTTTAATCGTTATTCGACTGACTTTAACCAAACCAATACCCGGTTACAGTTTCATGGTGTAAACTTATTAACAAGTTAACTAGTCTACTACCGGACGATTAAACGGACGGTTTTTCAACATGTATCCGCCTAACACATCCGACAATCATCAAAGTCATTCAAACACAATCACGAATCCAATAACAATGAAACAAGGTTGCATTATGATCATCAAGATTAAGTCATGAAAAACGCCAAATTTATACAAGACATGATTAACTATACAAACGATTGTTTAACATACTACATACTAGTGTTCTTGGGGGTAGGCGTACGATTAACTAAATAAACATCACAATAAGCATACAAAATCAGATTTGGATCATAAATAGTTTAAAGGATCAAACCATAAGAATGCTAAAGTGAAGGATCGGATGATGATGGATGGATCGGACGGCTTCCCGGGCTTGTTAAACGGCTTTCCAGCAGCTCCTTTGGTCCAGGAATCGCCCAAGATCGACCCCCAAAGACCCAATATTTCGAACAGAGGTTGAATGGGTGTTTTATACAAGACAGGGGCCTGTGAGCGAGTGGTCCGTGCATGACGTAGAGGTTCCAGAAGGTTTCCAAAAAGACCTGGAGGAGCAAGCGGCCGCTCACAGAGAGTGAGCGGCCGCTCACAGGGAACATCCCGACAGCACGATCTTTAAAATTACATATAAAATCATAGAAAAATCGTTAGGATGTGTTCTTTATATGTCTGGAAAGCTCTCAGAGCGTAGAACAATTCTTATTTGAAAGTCGAAGTCGGATTTTGGGTTTTAGAAGGGGTAAAAGCGATCCGAACAGCTGCTGCGCAAAAGTTGCAGCAGTATGTTCTCCTGATAAAGGGCCGAAATCCTCGTTTTCTTCGGATTTGCTTCCGCGACATCGTTTAAGACCTAAAATCGTAAAGATACCCAAATAAGTACCAATTCCTCGTGTATAAGGTCAAAAACATATGAAAATGGGAGTTAACAGGGGACTTTTATATGTGTAATTTAACGTATATCACACCCTGACACATGTCAACATTTTTATTAGACAATTCAATCTTTAGCATTTTTTGTTTGCATGCGTTGTTCCTAATTTCAATCCTCCCCTCTCTCTCTCTCTCTCTCTCTCTCTCTCTCTTAGCTTTTGAATGCTCCAAAAAGATATTGGGTAAATCATATCATCCACCTGTATCCCCTCGCAGCTTAGGATATCCACATAAAGTAGCTGTCATGTTTATTTGAAAATAAGGAAACGTTATTTACACCCCCCCTGAGTTACACATGCAAAATACATAAGCAATTATGTTACACATGCAAAACGGTAAAGTAAAAACTCTTACCACCAACAACGTAAGGGGTCCAGCAAACGTTATGCTCTTATCTCCGCATCTCCACCCATTCTTACAAAGTTTTATCTTATCCAACAACAACCCACACCAATCCATCCCTGCAAAATCCAAGTCATCGGTGATGTAGTCTAATATGGAATCCCTAAGGCTTCCTTATTTATGGCACTGAACCATAACAACAAAAAAGCACATTAGGAAGTCCATGCGGAAATCAAAGCCATCCTCGCCATCCGATTGGGACTCGATCATGTCCACCATTTGTTTAGGTGAAACAAATCGGCCAGGTGGATACCTTTCTCTCCATCTAGCAACTGCTTCATCCTTTTCACTTAAACGTGGCAGTGAACTAAATGATACCTCGCCATCAGGAATCCCCAGAAGCCTTCGGATCACTTCTGCATCAATAGAGATTGTACCACATGAAAGATAAATTTGCAACCTTTCTGGATCTAAGTTCTCAACAACGTAGTGACCCAACTTCGACGGTATCTCATCCATCTTGAAGTGAAGTAGTCTACCAAACCCCATCTCTTTCACAACCTGACATTGTTCTTCACTCAAAATACTTATGCACCTTGCAAACTGTAATGGCGAAGACCATGTACCTATACCAGGCAATTCATCCTTTCGAGAATCAATGCTTGATGCACCACTTGTGCCACCCTCATGATCTAAGACAAAAATTGAAATAATATAGTCTACAAACATGACACGTATCTATACTTTTTAATAGTTCACATTAAGAAGGAAGCACGGTGGAAGTTACCTGATTTGTGTCTTTTGAATGCAATCAATGGCGTGTCTAAGTCATCAAATTCATAATCTGCCGAACATGAATCAATAAACTTAAAAACCATCCCTTTATAATTGAAACCCCTGTTTATAATAATGCAAACACTAAACCATTGACACTATTTTACCTAGTACACGCTTTGTTCTTCCACTACGCCTTTGTGTTGTATCGTCATCAGTGACGACAATGATCCTTTGTTTCCCTTTGTTCTTTGATTTGGTCACGTCATCAGTTAATACCACAACCTTTCTTTCAACGCTTGTTGATACACTACTATCAACCACATTAGCATTTTTACGTGTTTTCCTGATTCAAAACACAGTACACAATGAGCTATTACACACTACACCCCTGTTTATAATAATGCTAACACTAAACCATTAACACCCATGTTTGTTTACACATGCAACACCCATGTTTTTAACCTTATTAAACAATCGATCATCATACCCAGAACAAATAAACCCCCTTGTTTAACAAAAACATTTTAACCTCTGTGTTCATAATCATGCTTATACCCAACCCCCATTTGATCTCTTGTTTATAACATACTAACAACCCCCCTGTTTAACATCATCATGAACGATTACTCCAAAAGACACACTATATGAACAATGTTACACACTATATTTACAACCCCTGTTTTATAATCATGCTTATACCCCCCCCCCAAACACACAAACATCATAAAAAAAATATGAAAATAATAACAAAATCAATACTAACAGTACATCCAAAGAAGATACCTCCGATCAGATTTCTTTAGCTTCTAGTGTCTTCTCTTTGAAGACATTGACCAGAAAAAGAGGTTTCATTATTAACAAAATCTTGATGATCGATGAGGGTTGGATGAACAGGTTGTTTATGGATGTTGGTCGCTGATGGAGGTAGAAGGAAGGATCTTTGATGGAGGTCGATGATGGACGTAAGCTTTGGTTGATGATCGACACACACTATATGAACAGGTTGTGATTGGAGCTTTGAAGCTTTTGGGGGAAATTCAAATTTGGGAATGAAAGAGGAGAGAATATGACGTTTATATAGCTTTTGAAGGTGACTGATGTGTATCAGCCTGCCATGCAACAGAGGAGAGAGAACATCTCAAAGCCAAATACCTATACTACCCTTTTGTCCACTTCTCTATTATTTTAATTAGTAAAATAACAAAGAATCAATTGTAGTCATTGATCTTGGAGATCAATGGTTGTGATGAAGTTTCCATGGGTTTCTTCAACTTTTTGGGGTTTTCATTCTAACCCTTCCCTATATATATATATAGGGGAAGTATATGCAAGAAACCCCCTTTAAATGGAAAACCCAAATAAACCCAATACTTGGCCCATATGCTTCCACATCACCCACCCAACAATTTCTCCATATTATATTAATAAGGTTAGTTTGGTCTTTTTGTGTTTGAAGTAGCTGTCAAATGTGCACATTTATCAACAAAGTTGTATTGTACCTTCCCCTCTTATCTCTCTATTATTATTAATTCATCTTTGTATCTCTCCATTAACACACATCTTCTCCTTTAATCACCATCATCCTAACCTAATGAAACAAACCCTCCATTAATAAGCTTCATTAAATCAGCCCCCTTAGTAAATGCGATGGATTCCAACCTAGAATCCTCAGAGTATTTAATGTCCGATGATCCTGGTGGTGATGCAAGGATTTTCAATACTTTTGTTCAGGCTCAAAATCATGTACAATCAGACGGTATGTTTGGATTAAACCAACCTTTTTATTCTTTTTTTTAGGTCTGATGTTATGGAGAGTGGTATCAACTCCATGCACATACACACACACACACATATATATATATATATGTGTGTGTTAGTGGGCGACAGTGGCCCTCTTTCTGTTATATGAAGTTGCTGTTTTTTTATATTTTATTTGGCTTAATTTTTTTTTTTTTTTTTTTTTTTGTGATTTGTATAAGGTGAGGCAACTGATGTAGAGGAAGGATTTTCACATGATAAAAGGTGTGGTGGTGTTTTCACGGGGTTGCCAACTGATGGTGAGGAAGGATCGTCTTCTGGTAAAAGGTGTGATGGTGTTTTTATGGGGTTACCAACTGATGCAGGGGGAGGATCGTCTTCTGGTTCGCCTTTTTTTAGCCCTGTCAATCAGACAGCTTCTGATGGTGGTGATAATGAAGGTTTGTGTACTTTTTTTTTACAACGTACTTGTATGAATACCGCTTTTTTGATGTGGAAGCATGATCAGGGTGATGATTGTTGTTTTTTGATTATTACGTTACATGTAGGTGATGCAGGAGACCGCAAGCATTATGTGATTTCAACACCTAATGGTACCCAGTTTTGGATACCGAATGTTAGCCCGAGGTTCATACCTGAACATGGCCAATCGTTCACGACTTTCGAAGATGCGTTGGCGATGTACAAGGCCTATGCTGATCATGCTGGATTCTGTGTTAAGAAGGGTCAAACGAAGGTGTGGATGGGCATTGCAACACATAAGTACTTACGTTGTGCAAAGTATGGGAAACCTCAGTTAAAGAGAACATTCGATACATTAGATGAAGCGTCATTAAGGATACGCAACAGGTCATTCACACAAACCGACTGCAAAGCTCATGTGTTACTTGCAATTAGTGGTGAAGGTTCTTGCTATACGATTAGGGGTTTCAATGATGTTCATAACCACGCGTTGTTGGATCCACGTGACCATGATCTGAAAAAGTCGGCAAGGAAACTAACATATGCCACAAAACAGTTTATCCACAACATGAGCTTGAATCGGATAGGTCCTGTTAGAGCACACAGGTTTTTAGTGTCGCTTAAAGGTGGGCACCATAATGTAAACGGAACTGTTGTAGACTTCAAGAACTTCAGCCAGCAATTAAGAATTTTTATTGGCGATCGCGACTCTACGGTGTTCCTGGAACGCTTGCGTGATCGCTTTGACAACTTGCCCGATTTCTATTTTGATTTTGTTGTTAAAGACGGCAAACTACATTCCGTGTTCTGGGCGGATGAGATATCCAAGCTTAACTACAAGTATTTCAGCGACGTCCTTTCGCTTGATGCAACTTACCACACCAACAAGTAAGCCTTTATCCCAACCGAATTTGGCGCTAACATTTGTATTTTGCTTTAAATTAACACACGTATAAGCCGTCATCCCGTTGTTTTATGCGCTGTATTTATGTTAATAGAAATCAGCATATCTCTAACACATGTTACTTTTGTCTGCGCCAATCCGATAACAGGTACAACATGATTTTTGTCCCGTTTACGGGTGTCGACAATCATAAGCAATGTGTTACGTTTGGGGCTGGTTTGATAACAAATGAGACCATAGAATCATATGTTTGGCTGTTACAAGCTTTCTTAAAAGCACATGGTCAACAACCCGCGCTAGTGTTAAGTGATCAGGACCCGGCCATGTTGCAAGCCATACCGCAAGTTTTCCCCGAGTCTCGCCACAGACTATGCATGTGGCATATCATGAAGAAACTGCCCTTAAAGGTGTGTAACATGCAATTCTGTTTTTCGTCAAATTGAATTAAATGCATAACCACCCTATCGGGATTATTAGTTATAAGCCTAACCTATTTTTATCCTGCATATCAGGTTTCCGGGGAGCTGCTGAACAAAACAGATTTCCGTGCTTGTATCCAGCGATTGGTGTGGAACATATACATAAAACCATCCACTTTTGAAACACGATGGCAGGCGCTGATTGATACATTCGAATTAGGGGATAATCAATGGTTGAAGGACATGTTTGCAATTAAGGAGTTATGGATTCCAGCTTATTTCAGGGAGATTCCAATGTGTTGCCTAATGAAGACAACATCAAGGAGCGAGAGTTCTAATTCAGCTTTAAAAGTGAATTCTACGAGCGCCAACACGCTTGTGCAGTTTATGCTGTGTTTTGAATCGAGGGTTGATAGCCAACGTTATCGCCAAAGGGTGGCTGAGTTCAAGACTTCGTCTACTGTTTTTGTTCCTACCACGGAGTTACCAATCGAGCAGCATGCTTTCAGCTTGTACACGCACAACGTGTTTAAGGAGGTCCATAAAGAGATTACAAAGGGCAAGTTTGCTTGCTACATTTCGAACACCACTCCGCAAGAGGATGTCATTGTTTTTGATGTCACACACTTGGACCGTCGTCGTGATGTTACTAACGTCTACCAGGTAAGACATTTATTGTCGTTCCGTTAGCTACACATTTTTATTTTGTAACTGTTTTTACAATTGCAGCTATCTGTCTGGAAGAAATTTTGTATCCTCACTGTACTAACACATGTATTTTTTTCACGGGGTGGTAGGCTAAGTTTGCTAATATATTTTTTGTTAACCAACACAGGTTACGTTCGATCCATTAGATCACACGGCTGAATGCTCATGCAGGGGGTTCATCCGTGTTGGTTTATTGTGCCGTCATGTTTTCAGTGTTTACCTGGTGCAGAAGGTTGACCGCATCCCCGATAAATATGTAGCTACGAGGTGGACGCGTGATGTGCTCCCAAAGAAAGTTTTCTCAATCACTAGTCGCTATGGTGTTGACAGCCACCCAGAATCAATCCTTAGGAATGAAATCCTTGAGTTAGTGACCGAATGCGTGGACGTTGCAAGGAGCAATGAGCAGTCACTTAATGACTTAGCTGAACAGCTGCGATCGATGAAGATTAACTTGTTAGCGAAACAGCCACTTTCACCACCTGCACCGGAGTCCGACGAAGCTGCTATGGAAGACATACTTGGTCAGCCCATTGAATGTGAAGTGGTTGTCGCTAACCCGTCTGTCGTTCGAAACAAGGGATGCGGGAAAAATAGGCGCATCAGTGGTCCAGGTGAAAAGGCGTTAAAGAAACCAGCCAACATACAAAAGGCCCCCCGTCTATGTGCCAAGTGCAAGAAGTATGTGACAGATCATGACTCAAGAAACTGCGAGAAAGTTGCTGCAATGAAGAAAGCGAAGGAAGCACGGGGTTTGGTCGGTGCGCCACCGTAGGGTAACAAGGTATCGCATTACGCCTAAGCAGTATGTGTATAAATAAGTTGCACTTTTTGGACTGTGTTACGTACTTTATAACATTCTTGTTTTGCTGCTTCAACCACTTGTTATGTCCGTAACACAGTTACCGTTGCAACTACGTAAGTACTTAGGCGGTGCGCATATTTACTATATATGTTTTTATGTTATGTTGGTATGTATGGTGGTCGTTTTTGAAAAGACATGGTTGCAAGCGTATGGGATGGTTTATATATTTTATGATATGCCAATTATGAAGCTGATGTTTGTTGTTTTTATATATGTCGTCCTTTTTTTAAACAGGGCAGATCCAAAACACAATACACATCAACACTTAACACATGTGTAATTCACAATTAACATGTGTTAACGACTGATAACATGTGTAAGCACGTGTCGCTAACACATGTAATCATAACAGTATGCATGTGTAATTCACAATTAACATGTGTTAACGACTGATAACATGTGTAAGCACGCGTACTAACACATGTAATCATAACAGGATGCATGTGTAATTCGTCAATAACATGTGTAAGCACTTGTTACTAACACATGCATAGTCACTAACACATGCAATCATAACAAGTATGCATGTGTAATTCGTCAATAACCTACTAACACATGTACACCCCACATCACTAACGCAAGTTAGTATATTTTCCCAGAATCACACATGTAAGAAGGCTTCCTTTTCGTACCACTGACACACACCATATGACTAACACATGTATGCACCAGGATAACTTGTGTTAGTGAGGATCATGAGTTAGCGACAACAGCTCACCAGTACCGGTTCGTTACGTTTCAACACTATTTTTTCAAAGAAGGACTACTTGATAAACACCACGATATCATACATTAAAACGTACTAAACTATTACACAGGGATAGATTTAAAGCTACTACATCACTTTATTTATAAACCCATACGCGGGTTACCAAGGCGCAACAGCCCACATTCAAACCACACAACCATACTCCCCCATCATGGGGAAAACTTACCATACTGGGCTTCAAGGCTGATCTCCGACGGCGAGGTAGTCTCTTCCGCTGACCACGGGTTGTGGCTAGCCCACCTTGCAAGGGTGTTAGGTGAGTTCGGACACAAAGAACACCCACAATACTCATGGTCATCATCTATACCCTTGCATACGAAATCCGACGGACACCCTTTACCAGTGCAAGGTGCGCCTGGCATGACCGAGGTCACGCTCTCTGGCGAGCTTTCAACCGCCATCACCATCTCATCAGATTTTTCGGTTTTTTTTGTGATTACCCGTGTTTTTTTTGTAGTGGTTCGGATCATCGACAAGTTGTTGAGTAGGGTACTCACAAATGAGCTTTCCAACATCATGCATGGCAACATCTTTTGGTGAGCTTTCCTTTTCTTCTTCAACTTTCTGACGTTTTGGGGGAGGGGTGGATGATAGAGATGACATCTTGTATGGTGATAGTTTTTTTTAAGTGATATGTGTGTATGGTTGTGTTTAGTGTTGCTTATATTAATAGGAGAGTGGTATAGATGGTAGGTTATTACCATTAATGAAGCATATTAAAAAGTGGTAGATGGCTAGATATCATAATTTGTACTTTTTAAATACAAGTTGAGGGAACATTAAAATAACATTATATTATTTTTGTGGTAGATATAGAATAAGCTTTATGTCAAGTCAAATCTAAAAAAGGTGATAGATGTCATAATATATTTTTAAAGTATTTTTTTTGTGTACTTGTCATAGTACAATAAGTATTTTTTATTTAGTTTGAGTTTTGTGGGCCTTTTTTTTTCATCTTTTTGTAATTTTTAGTATTATAGTAATGGGCCCCTTATAGTAATAAATAATCCATAAGCCTTTTTAGATATATAGGGAAGGGAAACATGCCATGCTTCTCTGGCCACCAAACTACCATTCATATTACATACGTTAGTCATAGGACATTTTTCAGACCATCATAATTAAACCTACAAGTAGCTTACCAAAATAAGCATTGTTTCTTGAGGATAATATAAAGTTTACGTCTTAACACGATAGCCAAAAAGCATTAAAATACCCCCCCCACACCCCACCATCTCGAACCGCCAACACTGCCAACTAACCCTTCCTCAATGCTTGGTTCACAATCTTCGCTTTCATGGTATTAACGTCGGAGCAGAGGATGTGGGCTGCAAATTTTTTGCGTAGTCTGTTCACCTCTCCTTCTTTTTTCTTCCAGTGTGAACTGAATTCACAATCAAACGGCACATGCATACCCATGAATCTCTCCATATGTCGCATCAGGAATACGCCGCAGTCCGTTCCATTCCCTGCTGTCCCCCAATCTAGATCAAGCCTCTGTATTGCTGCAGCCTCAACTGCTTTCACCTTCGGGTGCTGAATCTCCTTCAGGAAGTTGACAAACATGTGTTTCTGTAGTTATTACACATGTTAGTACCATACCAAACAGACAGAATATTCAATCGAAAGGCAACAAACTTACGTATTTATATGGCACATCCATGTTGTTGAAGTCGCTGCTTGTTCGGAACCCACGGCGGCCTCTCTTCTTATCGTTGTCAATCAGAAGTATCGCCACATTAACACGAAGCTCAAAAACCAACAAGCAGAAATGCCCCCTCTCAAGCACAGGGAACTGGATGATATCATATTTCCTAAAGTCTGTGCCTTTGTGGTAGCTTGGGATACCGGCGTTTATTCCAGATGCAAACCTTTCCTGTCTTTTTTGTGGATCACATTTCTTATCATTTAACATCCATGGAATCTGTGCGTTTTAGAAAGGCATTATGTAAGTACAAATATTCAAAACATAACATAACGTACAAACTAAGTTTAAACGAGTATTCATTACCACAACTTTGGTTCCTAAAAACAGCCGAAGGTACGCGTCATCTGACTTTAAAGTTTCTTCGTAATTGAGAACCTCAGCCCAACAATCGACTATGCTGTCAGCAACCCACTCACTTGGTTTTAACGACTTAAACATAGCACGTGTAGCTTCCACATTAGAACTACTTCTAAACAACACCTCCCTATACACGTTTAATAAAATATACTAACGTTACTGCCTTTATAAAATATAAAAAAAACAAGCGAGGTGTAACTTACCTAGACAGCGTATCAGGGTCGTCATCAACTGCTGTGTCAGGCTCTTTGTCGGTCCCAGCCCTGCGTCAAAACAACCAGATTTAAGCTGTCAATGTGAGAAAACAGGATATAGGGTGTCTATAGTATTCGATACGCAAACTTACAGCTCCGATTGAACTTTCCTCCTAACAAATGTGCCATGCAGCTGATGTACCAAGCTTTCATCTAGGCATATGTAGCCCCACACGTCTTCGTCATCTTTGGTCACACCTTCCAGCAGGCTTACACCACGTATGATGAAGGGAGATTTGTGCACGTACGTCACGCTTCTTTCCCGTAGTGGATTTCTCTTTGTCTTGTCCAATGCTGCAATCATTTTTTTCCTATCTGCCAATGTCAGATTATCATCATCATCCAAAGCTTTCGAGCAACCAATGCCATATTGACTGTATACGCCACTATTGGCGTCATAGGAACTGATAGGCAAAGGCATCTCGAAAGCTAAGGGTGTTTCCACGCCTTTCTCAGATGATGTGCACGCTGTTTGTTTATCAAATAAATTTTTAGTTTTAATTGAAACAATCATGTAAACTAACATACGAAACAATCAGACTATAGCATGTAGCGTACCGTGGAGTAGAACATTCATGGCTTGACCACCTTCTTCCTCATTGTTTATCCCCTGTTCAGCTTGTTCCATCTGCGTCAGTCCAACACTAAAACTTGGCACTTCGTAGTCATCCACCGACGCAGTTTGTTTTGGTAGAAGCTGTCCTGACAAATCGCCCGGCTGCTGGGAATGTTGGACTGTTGCAGCAGCACTAACATCAGGGTCAGCAGCTGCCATATCATCTGTTGGATTGCCTATTTAGGTGTCAAAAAAAATAAAACACGTGTCGCGAACATTTAACAGCTAAAAAATTCAGAACCGTGGAAAATGAACGACGCCTAACTCGTGTTACTAAGCATCAACATAGGTTAGTAAATGACCGGGGACAAACTTACTTTTTTGTGTCTCTGTGTGCGTATGTTCAGAAACCGGTGGACCGGCATGTCCTGTAGGCAAGCTGCCGTCTTTGTGGGTGTCATGAACACACTTCGGCTCGTGCTGCGAATGTTGGACGGATGACCCAGCGCTAAGATCAGACGGATAATTTTCAGGATCAGCATCTTCTGGCTTCTCAAATCTTGGATTGCCTATTCAAGAACAAAAAAAGCATCCCGCTCATTAACATGTAAAAAACTAAGACGTGTAGTCTGAATGAATAATGGTTAACACATGCTAATGACAACCATTAACACAGGTTACTACAGGGTTGAAAGAAGCACTTACTTCCTGTCGGATCAGGTGGCATAGTCAAGCTTGCGTCCTTTTCAGTTTCATGCACACTAGTCCCAAGATCAACAGCGGATGGTGGGTTATTATGATCAACAACAGCCTTGTCGTCTTCCAACACCTTTCCTACTTACAAAAAAAAATAAACACTCGTCATGGGTCTTTTTTTTACACTCACAAACCTTTTTTTTTTTTTTTTGTGTAATTACTAGCTTATTAACACATGTTAGGTACCAGTCAATATATAAATTTTAAAGAAGGCCAACTGACCTTGAACTTCCTTGCTTGCTTTCTCCACCAATGCAGCAATGGACACTTCACCTATTAATACGGCAAAATGTGAGTAACATGTGTATTTTTAAAACGATAGAAGGGTGCTACATATTAATACGGCAACTTACCACTACTCTTGCTGGGTACATCGGGCATGGGTACCACAGGGTCCACTTCTTCACATCTCATCCCACCGGGCACTGCCTTACCAAGATCAAGACCTCTATCAACCAACTTGTTCTTCTCAGAATCATGAAGAATCTTTCGGTATTGGCTGTCCACTGGACTAGCATCACTAACGTCATCATTGGCCAGCAAAGTTTTCTTACGCGCCTGGATAGGTGTTTTTAATGGCGACTTTTCCTTCCCCGTGCTTAAGTCATCTAGTCCAGCAGCAACGTCATGTTCTATTCCAGCACCTGTATTTTTTTTTATAACACCATGCACAGAAATCAGAATAGGTTGTTTTTAATGTCAATGTTAATCAAACTCGCAGCCGCTTACCAGGATTGTCTGATGAAACCCCTTGATCTGTATGAAGGTCCGCTGCATCCTGTTTTACGCCATCCGTATCTTCCGGCATTTCTGCCAAGTCCCGCACTACCCCTGCTATGCTGCATGATACCGTATCGCGACCTCCAGCTTCTTTATTCTCCCACTTAGGTAACTCCTCCATCACCCTCTCATACTTACCTTTGACTGCAACCACATCGGCCCTATCTGGATGCTGATCATATAACCTGCCAATTTCCGACTCAATACGTTTCTTTGTCTTCACCACGAGATCTACTAACTTATCAACTGCCAACACTTTTTCCTGTGAAGCAGATGGAAGGGGGCGCAAAATATCAAACTAAAGCATGATTGTATAATAAGAACATTTTTTATGTAAAGAAGGTCCACAAACCTGAATGCTCGGTTCGGCTATTCCTGGTTGCACGTTTTCACACTTTGACAAACCCATGAAGCTACCTGTTCCAAACCCACCATTTCTTATATCTAACCTTTCCCTTTCTCTCAGCCGTTGGAAATTCCAAAATGTCATTGGATACACAGATTCATCAACGTTAATCCCTTTGCATGAAACGCAGTCAACATACACAAGCTGCAGGTTAACACGTGCTAGTCAATACAGTAACACATGTTATAAACTGACAGAATGTAAAATCAGATATAAAGGTTTTATAATCAGCAAAGTTACCGTCAGCAATGCGAGTGGCCCAGCAAATGGTGTCTGTTGGGAATTTCTATTCCATCCATTCTTGCAAGTCCGCAGCTTGTCCACTAAGAGGCCACACCAATCGACCTTTGCAAAATCCATATCATCTCTTAGATACTCAATTGTTGAATCCTTCAAACTACCTTGTTTGTGGCATTCAATCATCACAGCATAGAAGCACATCAGAAAATCTAGACGAAAGTCAAAGCTATCAGCTCCCTCAGACTTATTCTCAATCATATCCACCATCTGTTTCGGCGCAACGTACTTGTTGTCCGGGTACCTCTTGCGCCACGACGCTACTGCTTCGTCGTACTTTGGCAACCGCTCATGTGAATTGAATGGAACCCCTCCACGTGGAATGCCAAGTATCTTCTCAACCACTTTTTCATCAACAATAATACTCCCACATGGGAAAGTCATCTCTAGCGTATCAGGGTTGAAATTATCAACCACATAATGCCCCAACTTAGCTGGTATACCGTCCATCTTAAAGTTTAATAACTTTCCGAAACCCAACTCCTTCACAACCCTTCGTTGTTCTTCGCTTAACACTTCCACGCACCTAGCAAATTGAATAGGCGATGACCTAGTCCGTATTCCATTCCATTCATTTTTTTTGACCTTTTACGTTGTTTACCATGTTCAATACCCTTCCTCTCCACATTTTCAGCCCTTTTACGCTTACCAGCGGTACGTGACCGCGCCTCCCTGTTCCCAGTTTTCTTCACAACTGTTGGCGTGGCACGCTCAACTGCCCTCGACCCAGACCGTGTTACCCTAACTGACCCGCTTGTAGACTCTGTGACAGTCGCCCTCTCCTTACCTGCAAGACGCAGACGACCCAGTCAGAATTACACTGGCTAACACATGTTACCATATTGAAAGCGATGGGTACCTTTAGTCTTTTTCCCAGGGGTCTTGCTGCTGACCACAATTACTGACCTTTTGCCTACACACAACAAGATGTCATAAACAAATGCAGGCCCACATAATAGAATGTATTCATATGCAAACAAACAAAAACAAACTTTTATGCTTTCTTGATGTACTAGCATCTGATGGCCCCACTGTTTCCTTTGCAATGGTCCCTTTAAACACATCAACCAACAAAACAGAGAACATTACATTAAACAAAAAACACAAAAAACACAAACCAACATAACAGAAAACAATTTCGTTAATCACCATACATACCTCTATTTTTCCTCTTTAATGCACTTAAAGGTGTGTCAGAATCATACTCTTCCAAACAACAAACAAAAAAAAAAGTCAGATTATAAATTTTTCAAAGTGTCTATTGTTTTTGCCAAATTTTGTGTTTTTGCCATACCTAATGTACGTTTTGTAAGTGGAGACCGAGAGGGCCCAGGATCCTTTAAAATGCCCTTTTCATGTGTAGAATCATCAGACACGACAACTACACTATGATCAGAACGGTTTTTATTCCTGAAACAATAAATCATACACTGTAACTAATGTAATGTAACAATATCTGATAATATAACATTCCCACCAACAAAACCTAACAATCCTGATATACTAATAAGGATCTACACACCTTTTTGACGACTTTTTGTCGGAAACTTTCTTTCTTTTCCCTCGTCGTTGCCACCAGAAGGGAGTCATCTTCCTTTGTTTGCTTCTTGATTTTTTAGGTTTATAGATGATGGATTGTTGTTAACCCTTGTTGGTTAATAGAAAGGGGGGGGGGAAGAAATTGCTTTTTGAGAGAGAAAGAGTGTGTTACACTAAGAGAAACTTGAAAATGGTTTTGAAATTGATTTGAACGAGAGAAAGAGAGAGGTTTGACATGATATGCATGTCAGTTACACAGTCAGGGATATGGTTAATGACTCAATTGCCCTTCATTTAATTACCACCACACAAATGAAAGTGGGTTTGTATTATTATAAGTAATTAATTATGGACCATTGATCAAGTTTGATCAATGGTCACTATGGAGTTTACAAGGTTTTTTATGAAGATGGGGTTTCCTATATATCCATCCCCTATATATATATATATATATATATATATATGCATTACACGTTAAAATAGGTCCCTAAATTTGATACCGCTATGGTGGTCACAATTCAATAGGTTTTTTTTAATTTAGTATTTTTTACTTCTTTCCTATTATTTTTCTCACGAATTTACCATAAAAAATAAACGGTGTCAAAATTTGCAACCGATTAGTTGCCTTATCTTATAATACATATTTTGGTGTAAAAATGGTTTCTAAATTTGCTACCATTTTTCTAGGTAGCAACTTTTGGTGACAATAGTCCAATTTTATCGTGGCTAATATGGTAGCAATTTAGTCTCAAAATTTATCAACAATAAGAAATAGGTCCCTAGATTTGCTATTGCTAAGGTGGTCACAATTCAATAGATTTGTTAGTTTTTTTTATAAATTTTTATTTTTTTAGTTTGTTCTTATTATTTTTCTCACAAATATACCACCAAAAATAAACGGCGTCAAAATTTGCAACCGATTAGTTACCTTATCTTATAATATATATTTTGGTGTAAAATCGGTTGCTAAATTTGCTACCATTTTTCTAGGTAGCAACTTTTTGTGACAATAGCCCAGTTTTCTAGTAGTGCAAGTCAATGTTTTCACAACCGGATCGG
The DNA here is from genome assembly GCA_030844895.1 of Ambrosia x helenae. Classification (NCBI taxonomy): domain Eukaryota; kingdom Viridiplantae; phylum Streptophyta; class Magnoliopsida; order Asterales; family Asteraceae; genus Ambrosia; species Ambrosia x helenae. The sequence continues at coordinate 4,346,627 of CM061230.1, read as the reverse complement.
ACGTCGAATCGATCTTCTTACCGGTTCACTGGTTGGACCAGTCCGACCGGTCGGACCGGATTTAGGAACCGGATGATGCTATAAATAATTTATTTACTTTTAGTATAGATAGTTGATGTTAATGGAGTAATTAAAACTAAGTAAAATGCTAAAGGATTAAATGTGTATAGTAGAGTTACAAAGGACTAAAATTGGTGTAAATAATATTCTTCAAGGGTATATATAAAATTACCAAGAAAACTGTCACACCACGCCAATGGCGGAAACACGTGGCGCAACGCTCGAAAGCATATCAAAGTCAAGATTAACACAAACTATATTTAATTAGAAAAGATCAATTTATTAGAATGTCGGAAATGAGTGTCTCATTACAATATTGCACAAGGCATTACTTAAAACGATGACCATTAAGTTTCAATGTGGGTATTTCCGTTTATGTTCCAACCCGAAGGTAACAATGAATGAAATCCCGACCAGTATCCGACATCCCGAATTCCACCGCACTAGCCCCATATCTATTCAGCACTTAGTTACCTGAAAGATATGTTTAAAAAGACGTCAATATATAAAATATTGGTGAGTTCACAGGTTTTAGTTTGATAACAGCAACATTTTCACAACCATCGACTCGACTCACTTTACCGTATAATTACTTTCCCATTAAGTAATTATACTAGGATCTTGTCGATCGATATTCCGTTTTTAACAACATGTGCGAAACCTGCACAACTTGTGGCCTTTGTAAGGAGTAGCTAGCTCCTACAAACTATAATGATAAGCAATCCCTTGAGCCCCATAACCAAACCAAGACTAATAATAATGCCCCGCTCCAAGTCGTTTCTCGGAACCCAACGACTTAATTTCAGAATACGTGCACCCCAGGCATACTCCGATGCATAATCGACGCTATCGATTAGGGGTGGGCCTTGTCAGGCACCAATAGTACTATCCAGATATTCTTTCGGTTTCATTTCCCTGAATTAATGATTATGGAAGAGAGGACTCAACCCCGAGTGGCGTTCACTGCTCAAGTACTCATCATACCACCTATCACATTTTATCCTTTGAAAACCCTTTCAACATGTGACAATATTTGACAAACATATCTTTCCCCAGTTAAAACAGTAAAATGGGGCCGTGAAACTCACCTGAATCACTGTCTGGCTCACTAAGTAGATAGCATAGAGGGTCTCGCACCTACAAACGTCCTAGACGTATAAGTCACTATTCCTATAGTGCATGTGCCTTGGCAAGTTGTACACCCAACTCCCGACCACAAGTTATTCCAAATCCCGTTTAATTAAGCGCGTATCCTAGGTTTCGTTGGCGTTAGATTACCCTTTGTGTTACAAGTTATATATTACTCTTGTTAATATTTCCTTAACTTGTACCTTATTATCATCGACTCGACTTCACTTAACATATAATTATTTTCCCATTTAAATAATTATACTTAAGATCGCATCGCTCGATATAATATGTATTTCAACGTTCGACCCGACTCACTTTGCCACACATTTGTTTTCCCATTTAAACAAATATGCTAAGATCTTGTCGTTCGATTGTATATCCTTAACACCCGATTCAACTCACCATACCGTATATTTATTTTCCCATTCAAATAAATATACTAGGATCTTGTTGGTACGGCATACACATATATATCCTTGTCTACTCGTCGCGGCTTTCCTTCCCACATATCTACTTTCCCATTAAGTAGATATACTAGAGTTTTGCCGAGACGAGCGTACATACATATAAATGTGTAATTTTTCTTGTTAAGTATATACGTTTGTTCAACGTCTCATTTGTTTATGTCATGTGTTTTCTCCCACGAATAATTCTTCCAACACTTAGGAAAGTGTTTATTAGTTTTCACCCATAATGTATATATATTTTACTTCTTAAAAATATATATTTTCTTACCTTGCCGCAATGGCATTTTTCTCATGTCTTGTCCGTGTACGGTTCGTTAACGCGTCTTAGCTCGACACCTTAACTCGATTAGTTAATTTTTCCAAGTTTTTCCCAACATGTACTTTATAGAAATATTATCCACATTTCTAACCCATGTTACTTGGAAGGTTTGTATTTTAGCCCAACTTGTTAACTTAGATACAAAAATGCTTCCAATACTTTTATATTCCCATTTATATAAAAGTATTCATTCTTGTATAAGTTTCTCAAGTTTGATTAACATTTTTATAAAATCTCTATTTTATAAAAATCCTTATTTTAAAACCCTTTGTATTTTTATAACTTTCAAAAATACACTTTTATACAAAATACCCAAGTATTTCTACTAGTATTTACAAAAATCATCCTTAGACTTTATTACTTACATTTTTGACACCGAACTTTCCATACTTGTATTTTTGGACTAATAGTTTCTAAAATATCCATTTTAGTCCTCTAACTTTCAAAGTTACAACTTTAGTCCCTTAACTTCCAAAAGTTGCATTTTTCCACTCTAGCTTCCAAAGTTAACATTTTTCACTCAAAATAGTAAACTTTGAAGATTCAACTTTTTATTGGTAAGTTATTTTTATATCAAAACACTTATGTTAGTCTTGTATTTCATGTGGAAGACTACTTATGTGTGTGTTTTATGTATTTGTCCATTTTAACAAAATATCATTCATCTAAGTAAGCTAACTTAGATTTTCCATCATCTTCATTCATGAACTTCTAACATGTTTTACCACATATTACACCATGTATGATCATAATAAGATGATTTAAAGTTACTCTTAACATATTCAAGTTTATTCTACAATTTTAACCAAAACATCATCCTACTTAGTTTTAGATGCAAACTTTACATATTTTCAAGATTAATACATCATCATTATCAAATCCATGGTTTATTTTCATATCTTTAATCTTCCATTTTACACATGTAAAACCTATTAAAGATTATGTTTCAAAACCACCTTTTAAACCCTTCATGTACAACTTGCTTCTAAGAACACATACATGAATAATAACAATCAAAAACAAGATTAAGAAGCTTACTACTAGCACAAGGCTAGGGAAGACGAAACCTTTGATTTTGAGAGGGGTTTAGTGTGTTCTTCCTTAATGGTTAAGCTCCAAGCTTGAAACACACAATAGGGGTTTGGATGATGGATTGTTTTGAGTGATTTGGAGATGTAAAAACTTGAAAGAATGATGTGTGGGGATGGTGGAGAACCTACGGCCAAAGGAACAAGGAAAGGAGAAGAATTTTGTTTTGATATCAAACCTCTAACACATGTTTATATATAATTATCACATGTAATCTTCCAAAGATTTTAAGAAATCTTATGAAGGATTGTATGTGTACTTGGGAATCTTGAAAGGATATGAAGTGTGTGTGTGTGTATATAACCGTATATGTATGTGTGTATGGAGGAGGTTGCTTGCAAATCTTTGGTTAATCTTTGTAATCTTATCATGATCTTTATACAAGACCCACCATGCATGCATACACTAGTGTCATGATGGTTTAGATTTTGGTCTTGGATTATTGTGGCCCTTGGCCGAAATTTGCAAGAGAGGGGACAAGATTTGCATGCCTTTTGTACTAGTGTTTCTTTACAACTTGTCTTACACCTTTTGCATGCTTTATGTGTAGGTTAGTAGATTATTATTATCAACACTTGCATGGACACCACTCATGGCCTTTAGGCCGGCCCCCATGTGGGTTTGTGTGGGGTCCACAACTTCAAATAATTACCCATTGTTTGTTATGTTTAATCCCCCGTCGTTCGGGTGTCGTTCGGGTATTTTTCGGGTTTTAATCACGCGTTATCCGGACATTAAAAATACCTTTAATAACCCTTAAATATAGTCTAATTTAAGCGTTGATTGGTTATTTAGGCCTTTGCCGGGTGAAATTATGAGTTATACGCGTATCGGGTGCGGTACGCGCATTTTATTCGTTACCGGGAGATTTGTACAAGACGTTTTCATTTATGGTTTTGGAGTTCCAAAACTCATTATATCTTATGAAATTACCCTTTATTTTATATCCTGGGTGTCCGGGATCCGTTTCGTTTATTTAATTATTACCGGGTAATTGCCAACGTCCATACCGGATAGCTTATTCGCACATGATCCAATCATGTTTTACCATTAAACGTATGCATTCCTATGCACTATTTGGAAATTGCTATCTCTTAAGGCCTTGATAATTAAATCACACATAATTGTATTTAATTACGTTAATCATATACTAATTAATCTGTACGGAATTACCTTATTTTTGCCGGTTGTTACATTCTCCCCCCGTTAAGAGAATTCCGTCCCGGAATTCAATTCAAGTTACCCATCACAATAGTATCCTTGAACAGGGCGGGGTGTTTGCGCTTCATGAGATCTCCTCTTTCCTAGTGAGCCCAGATTCATGCTTGGCTCACGCTTAGTGTTCTAACAAACACAAAGTCATAGTTCAACTACGACTAAGCTCTTGGTCATCCCACCTTGACACATCTATCGGTTTTCCCGAAATAGTATAGCTTATCGTCAATCGGACTTCCGTCGGTCGAGGAGTTGACAAAGCTTCCTCAGGCCAGACTTGCGGGATTCATCAAGAGTCCTACTAAGCTATTACGATAGTTCGAGCTTAACCATCATGAGACCAATTTTGATTGATAACTCCGTGCCACTGGAGTATCAGGAATTTGGCCTACTATAATTTCTATGATTACCAACACTCTCCCAGAGTGTGATTCTCAGTGTAAACCTATTATTAGTTCGAAGTCCTTAAGGCCTATGCCTTGTTTCGTATGACTTCTTAATAGGTTCCCATCTCATCCAAGCAGTCTCTAAACTGCAAGATTTACGGGACATCTCTCGAATAACTCAAGCCAGGTTATGTATTTATCTCCATCTGTCATTCGACGTACTGGAGATGTACACGTATGCCCTCCAAGGGCTTCGAGCAGTACACCCCGAATACTGGGATGATGATTTCCTATTACATAGGAACTTCTGGCAATGAAGCACACGAATTTGATGTGCCACGCACATCAATCGTGTCGTCACGGAACAATTCCGTCCAGTACCTTCAATTTGTCCGAAAATGGCAAGCCATACTCGTCTCAAATCGAGTATCGCATGCTTGTGTATAAAGTTTGCCGAACTTGAGGCGGAATGACTACTACAATCCGATATAATGGCAGTTGGCGATTCAGTGCCTAGCTACAACTCTCTCCGAGAGTATAGGTAACTGTCCGTATGCCCCATCTCGAAACCACAGATGAGTACGGAATGAGAGGGTTCCAAACAACAATCGTTCATCACTTGGGTCATATCCGACCTCGAGACACCTCGGGTGTCATGGTGATGTCGAACAGGTGATCTTACCGTACCACACAAAAGTCCCCTTGGAAACCTCGTCGGGTATCCCATTTTATTTATCCTTCGGCTCGACTCACTTTACCGTATATTTACCTCCCCATTAAGATAAATATACTAGGTTCTTGTCGACCGAACAATCACATTCAAAATGGGACTTTATTTCCGTAGGATCCTCTGGGTACTGAATTGCTGCTTTCCTCCTGAGTAATTGTGGTTATTGGTACTAAGACGCTTGTTATGGACTGATGGAGGTCGAAAGTTTTTGCGTCGCTTTCACCCCTCAGTTCCCTTACATTAAGCAGTGTATACATGGCGCCCGGGCCGTACAATTCCACCATCCTCGAGTAGTACGAGTCGACTCATCACCAACGACAAGATGCTTCCAGCACATAGGTCTATACCGAAAAGAGATGTATGAAACATCATAAATTGTTGTCGTAATGAACAGCGTATAAGGTTTATTATGACATATCAACACGTTGGCCCTCATTGCGACAAGTATACAGAACACCAGTAGCTACCCAAACCATGGGTATCTAGTACCAGTTCTGTTATATGTGCTTCATGGGCACTAGTGTTCTATCGTCAATAGTAACCTAGTAAATCAATTCCGAATAGTACAGGCCACATGCCCTTACATTGACCTTCAGATCTTATGCAGAGATCTGAGTGAAAGGAGTCCTGAAACCGGAACCCTTACTCATCGAAGGTCCCATTCCTTCGGAATCTTTTTGAGTAAATGGTGAAATCGAGTCATAGGTGCATGCATTTAGCATAGATTTCACATTTGGCTTGACGGCTTCATGCGCTCAAGTCGTTACTCAAACAAGCGAGCGGCTGCTATCGCACCACAGGTAATAGTCCTGAGCCTTCCCATAAGGCATCCCATTCAATGCCTCAGTAGTCACACATATGGGCGGAATATGTAAGCCTTCAAGCTCGTTCTGATTAGTCCGGTGCCATACGCCCTGACCTGGTAGCTCATATCACTTATGGTGTTTCCAACAGTGTCTGTTGAGAACCGAGTATTTTACCCTAGCGTGAGTAATGCTAGTCAAAGTATAACTGGGAACACCACTATCAACCCAAGCTCGAAGAGTTCGGCTATTCCCAGAATATACTCAATGACACCAAGATAAGAATAACCTTCCATTAGAGGAATAACAACATTAATCGAAGGGTCGAGACGATCAACTATCTCAACCTAGTAGTGTGGCACCTTTAAAGAGTAGATAATGCTGCACGCCCTTCTGGATTCAGGGTTCATAAAACCTCTTAATCATGTACCAGGGATTTCACCAATGCACGCCCATGGGTGGGTCCACGACGGTATTCCCATAACCATCAGTATGGTACGTATGACCCCAAATGAATCCACTGGTGTGAGCAATAAATGAATTGAACCTTTCAACTCTTGCTAGTCCCAAGGGTATGGGTCATAATATTGCTCACGACTACCCGATACCTTCAGGTTCGGGACGTATTCGAAATCCCTTATCGCAAAGGCAAGTCTCGCCTTGTCACGTGCAGATCACAGGGTTTCTTCCCGACATTGATTTGCATACCCGATCGTTGGGCGACCAAATTGCACGTAAAAGGTTAGTGTTGGACATAGCGTCACTGGTGCCTCAGGTTCCGAAGATGTACCGTTTACGAAATGCGTGAGTATATACAGGAGTCGACACATGATTCGGTCAATTACTCAGACGACCACGAGATTCAGACTTTAGGGGAATACACACGTAATCACTAAGGCTAGAGTGTCTAAGCACGACTTTTAGAAAGTCCGTTGGACACCTGAAATCTTACATAATCAATGTCGGCACTACACAATCAAACAAATAGAACAATGACAGTCACGAGGGGTTTAGGTGATGTCTCCATTCCGAGAGAAACAAGAGCAATGTAAACGACATATCATCACGTCATCGAGGTAGTCCAACAGTTGTAGCAATACGCCCTCTGAGCAACACGACAGTAGGAATAACATGGCAATGTCAGCAACATATCCACGAAGCACATCAACTAGGGAACACCATACGGGAGCAACACGACAGCAGAGAAGTATGACGACAAGGCAACACCGCAATAGGAACCGTACGACACAGAGAAATACGACAGCAAGGCTACACCACTGCAGGAGCAGTAAACACTAGGAATGCATCATCAGCAATGTAGCGCAACCACATGAATACGCAATCAGCTATTATAATGTAATAACGAGCATGTACTATGGCTGGGGGTAACCTAGCAGCATGAATGCACCCGTCAATATGATGCTCAATATGGAAGATCCACCGTCCACATTAACAGAAAATTTCGCCCCGGTGAGTACGCATCCCCGTGCGTCTCAGATCACTTGTGGAGGTGGGATTTGCATCCGTACCTTCAGCCTCGAGCCTATCCTCCATAGGCTCAATGGTAGGAATTGGTTGGATTGGCCAGCGCATCAGTCGTCATCACATAAATTAGCTGACTTCTCAAGCCGATATTGTTCATAGAGAGAACGACTGTAGGCCTGTTATGAGTCACTCGAACAATGGCAACAGTAACATCGACAGTTTCAACCGAGGCCTGAGAACCATTGACTATGTTAGGCTTCCTAAGAGCCCAAGGAATGATGACTAGTAGTTCAATGAAAGCCTCAAAGAGAATGGAATTAATAACAACGAACTCCTCAAAGACACATAGATGGTAATAGCGGCCTGGAAAGGGTCATAGAGACGTCTTCGTTAACATCATTCATTTCTATAGGAGCCCCAAATATATCAACAACGTCAACCCGAGCAGAGCCATAGAACAACATCATCAAGCCCAACGTGGACTGTACGGACAACGACAACAATGAACTCAACAACAAATAAAGAAACGATGATATCCAGCTCGATAAGTGCTATCGGACCACTGACAACAATAAACTCAGCGAGAGCTACACACTTAATAGTGTCAACAGGATTCGCTTGAGCCATAGGATAATAATAGGAGCAACAACGTCAGGCTCGACTGGAGCCTTAGACTCGTCGTAGCTATTATATGTGTGGTGACTGGTATCCATAGGACCTGGAAACCAACCTACATCTTTTCCCATAACAAAGATAGTGGTCACAACGATCATAGCAAGTAGAGGTAGAAGGATCACGATTTATCGATACACCACGATAAAATGAAAACGATACCGACTTTGGCAAACCCAGCCGAGTCATCCTTCTCCTCTGGCTCTAGCGCTGATAGTAATTAGCTGGAATGCCTCTCTGTCACTCAAGCGAGGCCGGTGAATTTTCTTCCTGATAGGCCATGCCGTGAGAGTATCGAAATACGGCAAGAGATTAGACGGGTCACCGTGTCCACAACGGATGGACCTTGCAACCTTAGTTTATAAATCACCGCAACGTCTCAATATGGGGGTTGATGGGAAACACTTCGCGTCATTTGCCGCCCCTAATAGATTACTAGTCTCGTCGTCATGACGAGGGTGACAAACGTTATTGCCACAAGAGCAATGGAATTTCCGTCCCATGGGTGAGTTTACCAGATAAACGTGACCACTTCCAGTAGTCCGTCATTCGATTTTTCGAGGGGGGGGGAATTTCAATGTCAGCAAAAAGCGTCTCGCAACATCCTGATAATCACAGAACACTCTTACGATTACGATTCCCAAAGTGTGGTTCTACTTTCTAGGGTTTATGACGGATTCAGGCACAGTACATGTAACGAATCTACACTGGCGTTTCCTCGACTGAAGCGAGACTACCAATAATCCTTGAAAAACAACAGGAGGTAGATAGAGGAGTCTTATGATAACCTTTGCACCTCAGGAAGGTAGTATGACATAAGTACCAACATGCTGAGTCCATCACAATTCATCTTCCGAACACGATCCAGCGCTATTGTAAAGGTTGTTAATCCATACTTGAATACTCAATACACCGAGTAGTGGATCCCCACGAGTTAATCGTATGCACTTCCGAGTGAGTCCATCGCCAAATGTCGACTGGGGCTTGCCGTTCTACTACGCCGTCCTCCTAACACTGGCAAACGATGTCGCGGTCATGATTAGTGGCCGAAATTCTGACATCATCAATGTTTAGCAAAGCCCTATGACTCGCGGTTGTGTGAGGCGACATGCCGATTTCACTATCCGTCCATGACTGCCTGGAAGCAACCAATACTGTTGATTCAGCCGAGGCTATCGAGCCTTCATAATAACGATGATCAAGCTTCCTAATCCCGTAACTTCGATTCTGTCTTCCTACTGGAGAAGAAAAATATCCAACCCTTGAAGACAACCTGGGCATGCATTAGATTGAACATGGCTTATTCACCATGATAACACAGCAGCACACGGCCCCGAGTCTTATATCTAATCCACGCAGGGTCCCGTTCTCTAGACGCGCCAGTCTAGCAGGGACGCACCCTAAGTCTTCACTGGGTTCCAAGTTTAGCATTCCTCGCATCGTTCCAGGCATTTAACTCTTATGCAAGGAAGTCTTCGTCTCCCGTCTCTATCCGATGCGAAGATTTACGTCAGATTGCTCAAATGAGTAGACGTTCGAGTTCTTCCGTGCTCGTACCCTAACGGTAATGTCGAAGAAAGCTTATTAGGTTAGCTAGGATCAAAATAAAGGGACATCGGCGAGACCTCCCATTTGACCCATTGGTCGATCAAAACTAAGACTGAATCTAAAGGACAAGAACAACTAAGACAAGGAGTGATCACCAATCCCGGCCCTAGCGCCCATCAAGGTTACCGTGCACCCCAAACTATTATTACGTGTGCACCCGTAATGATAATTTGTGTCGCCAGGTAATCTTGTTGCCCGCTAGTTCCGAGCTTCCTGATCCAAAACCGAGATTTCATACAGCAAGACTTGATCTAGTTTCGCCTCCAAATCATAAACAACGTGGCGACATCCATTAACGCGATAGAGATTAGTCCTTCCGACCATCCCGTCTACCGGCAAGCAGGTAGGCTCCTCGTAGACCACAGTACCCTTTCTCTTGGCTGGTACCGGTGATCGATGCAGGAGCGCGGACTATTGTGAAGCGTGATACAACAACCTTACTGGCAAAATATCCGTACTACGTATATGTATTAACTTAATCTTAGAATATCGGATTCCTATGCAACATAGACATCCTATCCGCATTTTCTAATACTTCATATATTGACACACATGGCTAGTCGGTCGGAATTTCCCCTTGTACAATCCATGTACAATCTCCTTTCTTTTCTGAAAATATTTTGTTGTGTTTTATTTTTGAAAACTTCGTTTTCGAGCCAAAACCGGTTATAGTCTAGATTTTTCAAAAATGCTAGTTCGCTACAACCTTGGCTCTGATACCACTTCTGTCACACCACGCCAATGGCGGAAACACGTGGCGCAACGCTCGAAAGCATATCAAAGTCAAGATTAACACAAACTATATTTAATTAGAAAAGATCAATTTATTAGAATGTCGGAAATGAGTGTCTCATTACAATATTGCACAAGGCATTACTTAAAACGATGACCATTAAGTTTCAATGTGGGTATTTCCGTTTATGTTCCAACCCGAAGGTAACAATGAATGAAATCCCGACCAGTATCCGACATCCCGAATTCCACCGCACTAGCCCCATATCTATTCAGCACTTAGTTACCTGAAAGATATGTTTAAAAAGACGTCAATATATAAAATATTGGTGAGTTCACAGGTTTTAGTTTGATAACAGCAACATTTTCACAACCATCGACTCGACTCACTTTACCGTATAATTACTTTCCCATTAAGTAATTATACTAGGATCTTGTCGATCGATATTCCGTTTTTAACAACATGTGCGAAACCTGCACAACTTGTGGCCTTTGTAAGGAGTAGCTAGCTCCTACAAACTATAATGATAAGCAATCCCTTGAGCCCCATAACCAAACCAAGACTAATAATAATGCCCCGCTCCAAGTCGTTTCTCGGAACCCAACGACTTAATTTCAGAATACGTGCACCCCAGGCATACTCCGATGCATAATCGACGCTATCGATTAAGGGTGGGCCTTGTCAGGCACCAATAGTACTATCCAGATATTCTTTCGGTTTCATTTCCCTGAATTAATGATTATGGAAGAGAGGACTCAACCCCGAGTGGCGTTCACTGCTCAAGTACTCATCATACCACCTATCACATTTTATCCTTTGAAAACCCTTTCAACATGTGACAATATTTGACAAACATATCTTTCCCCCAGTTAAAACAGTAAAATGGGGCCGTGAAACTCACCTGAATCACTGTCTGGCTCACTAAGTAGATAGCATAGAGGGTCTCGCACCTACAAACGTCCTAGACGTATAAGTCACTATTCCTATAGTGCATGTGCCTTGGCAAGTTGTACACCCAACTCCCGACCACAAGTTATTCCAAATCCCGTTTAATTAAGCGCGTATCCTAGGTTTCGTTGGCGTTAGATTACCCTTTGTGTTACAAGTTATATATTACTCTTGTTAATATTTCCTTAACTTGTACCTTATTATCATCGACTCGACTTCACTTAACATATAATTATTTTCCCATTTAAATAATTATACTTAAGATCGCATCGCTCGATATAATATATATTTCAACGTTCGACCCGACTCACTTTGCCACACATTTGTTTTCCCATTTAAACAAATATGCTAAGATCTTGTCGTTCGATTGTATATCCTTAACACCCGATTCAACTCACCATACCGTATATTTATTTTCCCATTCAAATAAATATACTAGGATCTTGTTGGTACGGCATACACATATATATCCTTGTCTACTCGTCGCGGCTTTCCTTCCCACATATCTACTTTCCCATTAAGTAGATATACTAGAGTTTTGCCGAGACGAGCGTACATACATATAAATGTGTAATTTTTCTTGTTAAGTATATACGTTTGTTCAACGTCTCATTTGTTTATGTCATGTGTTTTCTCCCACGAATAATTCTTCCAACACTTAGGAAAGTGTTTATTAGTTTTCACCCATAATGTATATATATTTTACTTCTTAAAAATATATATTTTCTTACCTTGCCGCAATGGCATTTTTCTCATGTCTTGTCCGTGTACGGTTCGTTAACGCGTCTTAGCTCGACACCTTAACTCGATTAGTTAATTTTTCCAAGTTTTTCCCAACATGTACTTTATAGAAATATTATCCACATTTCTAACCCATGTTACTTGGAAGGTTTGTATTTTAGCCCAACTTGTTAACTTAGATACAAAAATGCTTCCAATACTTTTATATTCCCATTTATATAAAAGTATTCATTCTTGTATAAGTTTCTCAAGTTTGATTAACATTTTTATAAAATCTCTATTTTATAAAAATCCTTATTTTAAAACCCTTTGTATTTTTATAACTTTCAAAAATACACTTTTATACAAAATACCCAAGTATTTCTACTAGTATTTACAAAAATCATCCTTAGACTTTATTACTTACATTTTTGACACCGAACTTTCCATACTTGTATTTTTGGACTAATAGTTTCTAAAATATCCATTTTAGTCCTCTAACTTTCAAAGTTACAACTTTAGTCCCTTAACTTCCAAAAGTTGCATTTTTCCACTCTAGCTTCCAAAGTTAACATTTTTCACTCAAAATAGTAAACTTTGAAGATTCAACTTTTTATTGGTAAGTTATTTTTATATCAAAACACTTATGTTAGTCTTGTATTTCATGTGGAAGACTACTTATGTGTGTGTTTATGTATTTGTCCATTTTAACAAAATATCATTCATCTAAGTAAGCTAACTTAGATTTTCCATCATCTTCATTCATGAACTTCTAACATGTTTTACCACATATTACACCATGTATGATCATAATAAGATGATTTAAAGTTACTCTTAACATATTCAAGTTTATTCTACAATTTTAACCAAAACATCATCCTACTTAGTTTTAGATGCAAACTTTACATATTTTCAAGATTAATACATCATCATTATCAAATCCATGGTTTATTTTCATATCTTTAATCTTCCATTTTACACATGTAAAACCTATTAAAGATTATGTTTCAAAACCACCTTTTAAACCCTTCATGTACAACTTGCTTCTAAGAACACATACATGAATAATAACAATCAAAAACAAGATTAAGAAGCTTACTACTAGCACAAGGCTAGGGAAGACAAAACCTTTGATTTTGAGAGGGGTTTAGTGTGTTCTTCCTTAATGGTTAAGCTCCAAGCTTGAAACACACAATAGGGGTTTGGATGATGGATTGTTTTGAGTGATTTGGAGATGTAAAAACTTGAAAGAATGATGTGTGGGGATGGTGGAGAACCTACGGCCAAAGGAACAAGGAAAGGAGAAGAATTTTGTTTTGATATCAAACCTCTAACACATGTTTATATATAATTATCACATGTAATCTTCCAAAGATTTTAAGAAATCTTATGAAGGATTGTATGTGTACTTGGGAATCTTGAAAGGATATGAAGTGTGTGTGTGTGTATATAACCGTATATGTATGTGTGTATGGAGGAGGTTGCTTGCAAATCTTTGGTTAATCTTTGTAATCTTATCATGATCTTTATACAAGACCCACCATGCATGCATACACTAGTGTCATGATGGTTTAGATTTTGGTCTTGGATTATTGTGGCCCTTGGCCGAAATTTGCAAGAGAGGGGACAAGATTTGCATGCCTTTTGTACTAGTGTTTCTTTACAACTTGTCTTACACCTTTTGCATGCTTTATGTGTAGGTTAGTAGATTATTATTATCAACACTTGCATGGACACCACTCATGGCCTTTAGGCCGGCCCCCATGTGGGTTTGTGTGGGGTCCACAACTTCAAATAATTACCCATTGTTTGTTATGTTTAATCCCCGTCGTTCGGGTGTCGTTCGGGTATTTTTCGGGTTTTAATCACGCGTTATCCGGACATTAAAAATACCTTTAATAACCCTTAAATATAGTCTAATTTAAGCGTTGATTGGTTATTTAGGCCTTTGCCGGGTGAAATTATGAGTTATACGCGTATCGGGTGCGGTACGCGCATTTTATTCGTTACCGGGAGATTTGTACAAGACGTTTTCATTTATGGTTTTGGAGTTCCAAAACTCATTATATCTTATGAAATTACCCTTTATTTTATATCCTGGGTGTCCGGGATCCGTTTCGTTTATTTAATTATTACCGGGTAATTGCCAACGTCCATACCGGATAGCTTATTCGCACATGATCCAATCATGTTTTACCATTAAACGTATGCATTCCTATGCACTATTTGGAAATTGCTATCTCTTAAGGCCTTGATAATTAAATCACACATAATTGTATTTAATTACGTTAATCATATACTAATTAATCTGTACGGAATTACCTTATTTTTGCCGGTTGTTACAAAAACCCTGATGCAAAATTGGATGTCAACACCAATCGTTTCTTACTGCTTGCCGTCAAACTCAATTAAAAGGCAAGCTCCAAGTACCTTCTTCATCAAAAGGCAAGCTTCATCCTTTCCGTCGCTCACATACACCATCATTGACAACCACTCAACGACAACCAAATCGTTCAATCTCAAACATTTGTCGTTCGCAATCCATAATCAATCGAAGTTTAAGAGGAAAAAGGCAAACCTGTCGGCCCGACCGGCCGACTCACTGTGACACCCGGCATGCTTGGCTTAAACATATTAGTAACATCTAAGTCTACCTTAGCGAGAAACGTTTATAAACAGACTTAACTGGGTTAGTTGAGTCTGGTCAAGTTAGGATTGTCCAGGGTGCAATGATCTGGAGGATCATTGGGAGTCGTTTTGGTAATACACTAGTACCGGGTTCCGTTGTTGGTGACATTACATGAACTAATTAAGTATATGTGTAGATTATGGATTGTGTGGTGGATTATATACATAGATGTGTTTAAATGATGTGTAAACGATTATCTGTGCTTAAATATGTTAAATATAGACTAAGGATGCATGCTTATGTGTTAAGATGTGTTAGAATGTGTTAAACACGACAAACTGAAAAACTAGTTAAAAAGGAGTTCTGGTTCGACCACTTCGAGTGGTCGAAGGAGAACATTTTTCTGGTTCGACCCTTTGTAAATGGGCGAACCTGGGAAGTGGAATTGAAAGAATTCCCTTCGACCAGGACAGGGCTCATTCGACCCTGTGTAAGGGTCGAAGGAGGCCACCTTCGACCATTGAAATGGGGCGAAGGAGAAGTAGTATAAATACCAAACTTTGTCATTTTTCATCATTTCACAAACCCTAACCGTCCCAAAACACTCTCAAACGATCTTAATCATTAAGGAAGGAGTTTTTGCTCTTCTTTTTCATAATCTAACCTATCTACAACATCTAAACAAGAATCCGAGGTGTGTTCTTAATCCTAAACCTTTTAAAAGCATTTTTAATTCGTTTTCATCTAACCCTAATTGTCCGGATCTGTTCTAAGGGTGTTTTATGATTAAAAACCTTCTAAACATCTTTCTAAATCAAAACATTATCATTCGACATAGGTTTTCATGGTGATAAACATATGTAAATTGTGTATTATGTGGTGTTATGTGTTGTTCAATGATTTGCTGTTGTATCTATGATAGAAACATGATATAGGATTGTTATTGATGCTAGATTATTGTTGTTTAGGGTTAGGATTGGATAAATGATGATATTATGGGTATTTGGGGTTTTAACGAATCGAGACTCGATGCATGATATTTATGATCAATAGAACTAATAAGGAAAGATCGAACACTCGACAAACTGAGCATTTTATGTTGAATATGGATCAATTTCAAAAGTTTCCAAATTGGGTAAATTATTCATTCATGAAAGTGATGTTTCCATAATCTTTACCATTTTAGGAAAGGGCTGAAATGGACGTATTATTGGGGGAAATCGGTGGGGTTTTGTAGGGATAAGTTATTCATGCTTGACTGCTGTGTTTGATGATGTTTCGAGTCGTTTTGAATGTGTTTGAAGCGTTTTTAGGAAAATTTGCACAACAGGGGCGAACCAGGACTCCTTCGACCGATCGAAGGTGCGAAGGAGAGAATCCAGGGTCGAACCTGGGTTTTGTTTGGGCGAACGTGGTAAAACGAGCGAAAGAGGCATCAAACGGTCGAACGAAATGTAAAACGGGCGAAGGAGACTGAAAACGGGCGAAGGAGACTTAAACTGTCTGGTTCGACCGTTCTGATGCAGAAATGAGATTTTTGATACAAACTAAGTGTTTTATGCTTGAACCTTGTGTGTAATCTATGTGTACTTGATTAGTTAGGGTAATGGGTCACCAACGGAATGTCGGGTCGGTCTAGTGTGTCGGTTAAACATTCAAACACGTTTTAAAACATACTTGGTTACGATCTGGACAATCGGGGACTAGATAACCTTATGGTTATTAGTCGGAACACTTATGTGAACATTTTGATAGATCTCCGGTAGAGGGATTATCAAGGGCTTAACATCTTTACTTGTAACCGAAGAACGTTATTTAAGGTGAGTTCACGGCCCCACTTTTACTGCTTTAACTTTTGGGGGAGAAAACATGCGCTAAACTATTTTGGTAACATATGTCATACTATGGTTTTTAACTTTATATTGCTATACGATCTTTGGAAGTCCCGGGGGAAACCATGAATGTGCGGGGATGCACAACGGGGGAAATGTGGATAGATCTATTGGGCGTGACCTGCCCCACTCGTCGGCTTGGAGGGCCGGGCGGGTGCATATTGTCTCGAACAGGAACATTGGTATCATGCTGAACATTCGGGCTGCTTAAACATGCTAAACATTGCTAAACGTGTCTAGTAATGGTTTCCAATCGTAGTAGTAATAAAACATACGCCTAGCTAGCGTACTTGGTAACATTGATATAGTATGGACATGGTAACGTTTTGGTAACATATTGAACAAACCTGTGAACTCACCAGCAATATATGTTGACGTCTTTTTGGCATGTTTTTCTCAGGTCGCTAAGGTAGCAATGAATGGAACTAGGCGCACGGGTCTGCATTGGCGTCTAGGTTTAGATCATGTTTTGTAATAAACACTTGGTACAATTGGGTCTATGGTTTGTAACATGTTTTATGCTTCCGCTATTGGTTTTGAGTTTACAAAAACTATGTCTTTTGAATGTTATGTATTTCATATAGAGTTGTTTATTGTGGCCGTTGACTTGGATCCTGGTTTGTCATGCGCCTCGCGGTAAAACTCCGCAAGTGGTAATTTGAGGGTGTGACACTCACTGAACCACCGAACCATCAAAAGAAATGAATCGGCCGATTTATTGCGAAGTTGTCGATCTGCTACAACCGGACCGGTGAACTATACGAATCGCGGTTGAACCGTTCGGACCGGTCGGTCCGATCCGGTCTTCAAAACCTTGGTGCAAGTAATCAATTATCGTAAACGTTTCGATTTCACTTATCATACACTTGTCACTACATTTTGGGAAAAGTCATTTATAAAATGAGTAACAAGTCGTGTTTGTTGCATTTGGATTTTCTAAAAATTTCGGCAGAGTTTCCTCTGTTTTTGCACGAACCAGACAATACAAGTTGTCTACAATTTTTCCCTAAATCAATTAGAAACACAAGATGACATTATATTTATCCGCATTTCCATTCCACAAGACTTTATACGTTTCGACCATTATATAGATTATACTATTTATATAAATATATACGTATAGTCCAACACCTTTAGTCCGATATTCAATAACACAAAGCCACACATTTATTTACAATTACCAATTACTCCGATTATACTTATTGCTTATTATTCATGTCGGTTCATTAGCGAGTTAGTCGTTTATATTTTATATATTTTAGAAATATATATATAAATAATAATAATACACCAAAATAATCACGAGTTAGTTATACCGAAACGCTTGACCGAAGTTGACTGAGTTGACCAGGTCTCGACCGAATCCGAAATCTGACCCGTTAACCAGTAGTTGACGGGGTTGACCGGATCTAAACCAAGACCCGTGACGTGAACCCGAAGGAAGACCCGAACCTCCATGCTAGATCCGCGACCAGGACACGAAAAAGGTATGAACCGAACCAGACCTGACTCGAACACGAAGTAAATCTGACCCGATTTA
Organism: Ambrosia x helenae; assembly: GCA_030844895.1. Classification (NCBI taxonomy): domain Eukaryota; kingdom Viridiplantae; phylum Streptophyta; class Magnoliopsida; order Asterales; family Asteraceae; genus Ambrosia; species Ambrosia x helenae. The sequence goes on along the minus strand of CM061230.1, from coordinate 4,328,200 downwards.
ACCATGTCAAACCGAACCTAAACCAAACCCGACAACATCTCTAGGCCATAACCTCCACCATCGGGCCGCACTTACCACCGCACCAGCAACCACCTCCACAACCTTCGCTGCCATGACAAGGCAGCCCCGAGTCACCACCGTACACCACCATTAGCCTTCACAGCCACCGTCCATCGTCGGTACCCCTCAGCCACCAGCCGAACCACCACCTTCCTTCACCTCCGGCGACCACAACCACCAACGTCACCTTAAACCCACCATCAACAACCGGATCTACCAAAAGAAACCCGTCACCACCACGACCGATTAACCATTCGAAACCCATATATCTAACAAGAACGGACAACCATTTGACATGTACCACTACCACCTATCGACTTCTGCCCCGCCAAAGTCCTCACGAGCCGCCCCATCACCAAAATCCACAATTACCCTAGTGTTACAGCTTCTTTTTGGGCTTAATCTGACACGCCACCACCACCGGAGGTCATGGTGGTCAGCCGCCGCTGCACACAGGAGGGAAGGGAGGGGGATAGCTCGAGATAAGAGAAATAGTGGTTTTTAGAGAGAGAGAGAGAGAGAGAGAGAGAGAGAGAGAGGCGGGTAGGGTTTGGAGGGTTAGGGCTGGAACAAAATGAGGAGGAAAGGAGATAAGGTGGGTTTTATACCTAGGGTTCTTTGGTAGGTGGGTACCGTATACTCGAACCTGTTATAACGTATCCCGTTTGGTTTTATTTTTGGTTTGGTAAATAAACACAAATCTTAGTCGGTTATGTTGGTAATTTAAATCACAACTGAACCGAGCTATTGTAACATTATTTCTGTAGTCCGAAGCGTGCTTTCATAACACGCGTTTAAATCGTGTTAATTAGATTGGTCGTTGTTTCAGTCATTTAAATCATTTGTTTCCATTCGAAACTTAACAAATGACGTTATTTACCATAAATAATTATTCCGAAAGTTCGATAACGGTTAAATCCACGCATTTTGACGTCCGATTCCCACGTCAGTTCCTCTCCGCGTTCTCCAATATGCTGCGTTTTTGACCTTTTTTCCGTGCCGATTTCACGTCTGATCGCATTAATAACAAATACGTGTCGTATTTACATAGAATAAGCTCATGATATTCCAGTTTGACGGATTTTTACTGATGTCAGTTCGTTAACATCAATTACGCGAAGTCTTTATTTAAAGGCATAAAGGCTTCTACGAACTTTGAGAAGGACATCGTAGGACTCGTAACGGATCAACTAACCATAATTAACCTTAAACCATGTTAATTACTTCGAAAACATGATTAGAATCACGTTAATCGTTCTACAGAATTTTTCCGGTTGTTACAGTGGGTGTGGAGACACAATATCCATGTTATGACAATGAAGAAAACAGTTAAAATACTGACAACATGTGTTTTATAATGAATGATTTAAAAAATTTCAGTAGTGATGACTTAGAAGAAATGGACATACTACACCAACTGACCATTTGTTTGAATTTGGTTTTCAAAGGAGTAAATGTGATCACTCTATGTTTTTTAAGTGTTCCAATTCTGTTTGTATTATTCTTCTAGTTTATGTTGATGATATAGATATTACTGGAAACTCTATCATTGAGATTGAGAATATTAAAAAATGTCTTAAGTAAAAATTTTTAGTTAAAGACTTAGGGAAATTGCAGTATTTTTTTTGGGTATAGAAGTCATTAAGGAAAATGACGGTCTTGTGTTGTCCCAAAGAAAATACTGTACTGATCTGTTAGCTGAGTATGGGTTGTTGGCCTACAAACCTGTTAATGTTCCAATTGAACAAAACCATGTGGTTACCTTTTTAATGGCCAATGATTCTGTACCAGTTGAAAACCTAACCAGTTATCAACAAATTATTGGAAAATTAATATATCTATCCCATACTCGACCTGATATTTCTTACACAGTACACTTTCTAAGTCAATATATGCACAGTCCTTTAAAGGGTCATTTGAAAATTGCTTTCAAACTATTGAGGTATTTAAAACTTTCTCCTGGAAAAGGGATTAAGTTTAAAAAGTCTAATAGTTTGATCTTGAAGCCTTTTCTGACTCAGACTGGGCTAAGTGCACGACTACAAGAAAGTCAGTTACCAGGTTTTGTGTCTTTCTTGGTGAAAACTTGGTGTCTTGGAAGAGTAAAAAACAGTCCACTGTTTCTCGGTCATCAGCAGAGGCTGAGTACCGAGCAATGTGTGCTGTAACTTGTGAGATAATGTGGATTAAGAATTTCTTGGAAGAGTTAAAAGTGTTTGTCAAAATTCCAGTTAATATAAATTGTGATAATGCTGCTGCTATGTCTATTGCTTTAAATCCGGTCTTTTATGATAAGACCAAACACTTTGAATTAGATCTCTATTTCTAAGAGATCAAATTGTTAAAGGTGTTATAAAAAACGATATCTATTGATTTTAAAGAACAAGTGGCTAATGTGTTTACTAAAGGGTTATTGGCATCAGCACATGAATATTTATGCAATATGTGTTTACTAAAGGGTTATTCGCATCAACACATGAATATTTATGCAACAAATTGTGTTTATTTGACCCATTTAGGTAATAGAATTGTGGGGGGGGGGGGGTGTTAAAAATGACATATATCTTGGTTACAATTCTATGAAATGGGTCAATATAGGTTGGTTAATATCGTGTTACATATTTCTTTAATATTTTGCATGAGGTAAATGCAGGTTGTGGACTCAATTGCTTGGTGGGCTGCTGATGGATGATTATTGATGGGTGTTTGCTGAGTAGGAGTCCAAGTCTAGAAGACAAAGGCCCAAATGTTGCTGAGTTATAGAAGAATGCTTGCCCATGGGCCATTTCGTATATATAATAAATGTCTGATTTGGCAATCCGTGTCAAGAAGCACATCTCATCTCCACCGTTGGATTCGTTATATTGTGGCCATTGGATCAAGAGAAGAAACACATTTGATCCAGCTATAAATAGCTTGGAGAGTCCTTTCTTTTCCAGTTTTCAATCTTTTTATCTTTTGTAATCTCTTTATTTCTCTCATCTGTCTGAATAGGTCTAGGGTTTTGATCTTTCGTTATTCCTGGTTTAGATACATCTTGTATATGTTTTATGATCATTGTCTGTGTAGTCTATTGATGGTTTTGAGGGAATATTGTTTGTGAGAGATTATTGTTTAGATTGTTGCTCTGTTTAGATTGTTTTGATTCTTTGGTTTGAATAAAGATCTTTCAGTTTCTGTTTACATCATGTTTGTATAATTAATGTTAGAGTTTTGTAACAAGGTGAACAAATTTTTTATTTAATAAAAGTTTCTTGTTTTAAAAGAAACATTTATAATGTTTTATTTGTTTGTTTAAATAGATTATTTAGGGCTGACAATTTATACACGAACACGATAACACGACATGAATCTACACGACTTTAACAGGGTTCGTGTCTTAAATAGGTCGGCACGATAACGCCATAACAGATTTCGTGTCTAAACAGGTTAAAGACATGTTAACATGTTTAGCACACGTTAAGGTACGTTAATAACTTTATTTAAAAAATTTATATAAGGGGTGTGGGTATGCTTTATACATATGCGGATTAAAGATCAAGAACCATAATTTTCAATTTTGAAATCACTGAGTACGGACATATACACCGCTCAATTATCCCTCATCTTCCTTCTCAACTCCACCGTCCTCGTTACCCATCCACGGTTCTCGTCCGCTGTCACCCATCCGTCGTCACTCGTCCTCCTTCTCAACCCTGGCGCCCTCAGTCTTTTATTCATTGGTTTGTGGATACGTATTTAGGGTTAATGTTTATAAACAAGTTCTTGTCTTATCGTGTTAGCATGTTATAAACAGTTTCTTGTTCATGTTTGGGAAAATTGACACGATAAGTTATTGTATTGTATTCGTGTTTATCTATTTCGTGTTCTTGTTTTATCGTGTTCGTGTCTTAACAGGCCGTGTCTGACACGATATGCCATCCCTAGATTACTTTTCCATGATTAAATTAAAGGATTTTTTACATATTCCCCCTACTAAGCCTCCTAATTACATATGTACCCAGCCCTTAAAATCAATTACATATTTCCCTTGGGAGGGGGAAATATGTAATTGACTTGCTACTTGTGTATGCTTTAGGAGGAAGAAATATGTAAATGACTTTTTAAGTTGGGTAAATATGTAATAAACGATCTTAGCAGGGGGATTATGTAAATGCTAAATTAAATTCACAAGAAAAATGGTCATTTGCATATGCTACTTTGCTAAGATCATTTATTACATATTTATTGAACTTAAAAAGTTAATTACACATATTTCCCCATTCTAAAGCATATAAATGTTAAACGTCAACTACATATTTCCCTGCAAAAAATCATTGGTGAAATCAAAGCGCGGAGTCTACTTTGGGTTAAAGCTAGGGCGAAACAAGGCGATTTCGATTGGGATAAATGGCGAAGGTTTGATTTGTCTAATTTCAAATGAAATTGTAACTGTACTAGGTGATAACTTAAACGTTATGTTGTATATGGGTGTTTGCTAGTTCCCTGCTAGCATTAGTGTTTATATAAATTTCGTTGGCCATTAAAAAAAAATGAAGAAAATATGTAATTGACTTTTAGGTTAGGTAAACTATCCTACTTGTAAGTGCTATGTTCGATTATGATGGCCCCCCGGTTTTCTAGTACCGTACATTTACTTCAGAGAAGTTTGCCTCTTGTGGAAGGTGCAACATCTGTTAAGTGGCAGGTGGCGAGAAATTTTTCGGGTGGTAGCCCTAGCGCCCTTTGCACAGAGGGGCAATGCCTCTCCAAGGCCGGCCACTCCCGCGACACCAGGCTATGGCCTGATGATGCCGTTGAGTGTGTGGGGGGACCCCAAATGCTTCTGGGGGATGTGATGGACTCTCTCACAAAAATTAAAAAATTAAAAGTCACCTACTAAAAAAAAGAATGTAATTAAGAAAATATGTAAAATACTAAAGTGCGCGTCACAACTTAGTGTTTAAAAAGTAGGTCACGGTAATTAATCGTAATTAATGCGGCTTGTGTACTTCGTTTTTGTTGAAATGAAGAAGACACTACTTGGAAGAGACAAGTAGGTCCGAATTAATATTATATAATAAATTCGAATGTACTATTTAATGTAGGCTACTATTATTAAGTCAACTATAAACAAAGACTATTGACCGGATGGGATTATAATAACGTGATAAGTTGAGGGAAAGATCGAACAAAGAACAAGTGGGGTGTTTACCATTTGCTTGGTGTTGTTTCCCAGCCGGTTAACTTTTTATATTTAGCTATAAACTGAAGTTTGTTAAAAAAAAGATATACACAAAGCTAGGAATCTCTCAAAACACTAGGCAATCTACGTACACATTGCCATGGCCGTTTCTGTTCTTTATATGATATTCTTCTGGAAAGATAATTATTTTGTCTATGATCACCGTCTCCTCTTTATCATTGGTAATCACAGATCGATCGTTTCTCTAAGTCCATGTAGTTACATAAAATTTATGTTCTTTGCACAGATGTGTATGATGGGTAACAAACCTTTATATGTACGTGCGTGCTCTCTTGTATAGGTTTGGTGCTTAGTCGTTCGTTGACGAACTATGCGATTACAAGTGTGCTAGCGTGGTATTTTACACACTACGAAGATAATTTTGTCATGTCATCAATTTTGAGCAACATCCAAAGTTTCATATCAGCGCTTTTGATGATATTCATTGCTCATGCATCTGACTCGTATGTTGGAAGGTTCCACACACTCTTGTTTTCGAGCACAGCGTATATCTGGGTAAGTATGTCAACTGCATTTTGCTTCTTGTGTTTTTAGCGAAGTGTATTAATAAACGATCTAGTGAAGCATGTCAAAATTTGCTTCTTGTCTAAAACTATTGCTTTAGTGGTGTGGTGTCCCCTTAGGGTGGATGGGGTGGTGCAACTTTCATCATACCCATCATAGTATCACACCCAATCTTAATGTGTCATCTTACTTCATCACATTCCATCACTAATTTCATGGGGGTGGACATCACACCCATCAATAATTTTTTTTCTTAATGATAAACAATAATTAAACACATAATACTAATTTTTTTTACTTTAAATTACAAATAAGACACATTAATTAAAAATTACAAAAAAAAATACAATTTAAAATAAAAATGAAATAATAAAATTAATTGAGCGGTGGGTGCGACGTGTTCCGTTAGATCAAATTGAAGTTGAAAATGGGTTTGTTTATTCCTCAACTCCAAAAGAATATCATCGCTAACGTTTGCTGGTGTCGGAGGGTTCATAACGTAATCCGGAAATGTTGTGTGCCCCTCTTCCTTTATGATCATATTGTGCAATATGATACACGCGTACACAACGCTTCTTGAAACCATTCAAATTTAGCTTTGATGTCTCCGACAATCTTTAAAAGTAATTCAAACTTAGCGTCCCGCATCTTCAAGGTGCGCGGCTTCGCAAACGTTTGCAAAAAAATCCATTGTAGAACCCGACGAGTCGAATGGAAACGAAGGGCCTTCCATTTGATATATTTTTTTTGTTTGCCATAGCCTGTGCCAATATTGATAATAAACTGAACTGATACCAATCGAATTTCTATCGTGTCCCCGTCACAATGCGCCGGTCAAATAACCTGTAGGAATCAAAAGAGCAAAATAATTAATAATAATAAAAATAAAAAACCGTGATATGTCCCGACAAAATTATCTAAAAGCATTTTTTCTATCAGTAATAGTAACTAGGTTGTCTTCCCGCGCTACGCAGCAGTTGTTTTGGTCGTTCTGCCGTGTTTAGTCGTTTTTTCTTTGGTCGTTTTTGAGGTTGTCTCTGCGCGTAGAGACTAGGAATCATGTACGTACAAACCAACATAATATAAACGTGTAAAAAAAAGGAACAACGAAATGATATGTAAGAAACCGAAGAAAAAAAATGGTATATACATATATGATTAACTATGGGTTCCATACATCTCTCTCTACACCACTACGGTCCCATTTTCATCTCCTTCCCAGCGCCACCATCCTCTCTACTCTGAGAGCTTATACATGTCTTTCTTCTCTTGCTATACGAACTTTCTTACCTGTAAAATTTACCTCCACCTCAACAAAAGCTAGATCCGAAATCGAGCCCCTGGTTTCTTCATCAACAATAAAAAAATTCCGTCTATTTTTTCCCTACCGCTCATCACCTATAAGACAAAACACTACTAGAAAATTAGGCTTTTGTCACCACATTTTCGGTTACATAACGATAGTAATTGCTCTGTAGCCACCATTTTGCAACCGAGAATGTGGTAGCAAAAACACAAGTCTCTGTTGCCCTAATGTCACCAAATAGCTACCACTTTTGTATTTTGCTACCATATTTTTGTCATCACAAAACGGTTAAAATATTTGCTACCACTCATACAATATTTTAGTAAGGTCTTTTGCTACCGTTTTGGTACCATTTAGCCACCAATATTGTCACCATTTAGACACCATTTTTATTGAAATTTACACTCTTTTTTTGTAACCGTTTTGGTACCATTTAGTCTGCAACCATTTAGTCACCACTTTCATTGAGAATTTACTACCATATAGCCACCACTTTCATTGAAAATTTTCTAGCATTTAACCACCACTTTTAATGAAAATTTTCTACCATTTAGCCACCAATTTCATTGAAAATTTGCAACAATTTAGCCACCATTTTCATTGAAAATTTGTAACCATTTAACCACCACTTTCATTGAAAATTTGCTACCATTTAGCCATCACTTTCATTGAAAATTTGCTACTATTTAGCTTTTCTACGGGTTTTTTTTTCCTTCTTTATTAATTCAATTACATTTCAATAAAACTATATTATAACAGTCAAATATTACATTATCTCAAATTATATAAAACAAATTTGTTAAAGTTTATCCAACTTTAAAATCATATAAAAGACTCTGATAGAAACACCAAATAAAACATCAAATAATCTAAAATATCTATAAAAAAATTCAAAACATTCAGTCTAAGTGTTTTTAGCCTATTTTTTACCCATAGCTGTACACATAGCTTCAATTTGTCTCATTCTATTGTTCATACCCTCTTTATCATTATTATTTTTCCTTTTCAGCCACCAAGCCCGTAATTATTCCTTCGAACCTTTCTTTATCTTCATCTTTTTCCTTAACAAGCTATTTGATAACCAAATTCAACTTTTCAATCTACAAAACAAGCAATGAATAGAATCAAGAAGTCGGAATAAACAAAAACTAATAAGTAATAACGGGTCAAGTAAGTTGCACAATAACATAATCGAATTGTGAGTTACAATTCTAGTGCTAGAAGCCAAATAACATGTTCAGATATATTTTACATACTATTACTAAGAATAAAATTTTACTTAAACGATCAGCCAAGATTGTCTAATCAACTCAATAAGAAATTCCTAACATTTTCAATACATTAAAGGCATCAAACCTAACAATGAAAAAAGCAAACACAAACAAAACAATTACAATATTCATGGGAAACAACTCAAATGCATAAAAGTAGACAAATAAGTCAAGTATTTGTGAAAAATTAGGGTGCCTATGCTCATTGTTGACCTATAACTCAAAGCTCAAGTTAAAATAATATATGTCATATCTGCATCACAATCTCCATATCTACCTCATGTTTACAAGAATGAAGGCGAACATAAATCATGAGAAAGCTTTGACATCCTACTATAAATTACTAATGTATATGATTCCACTTATGTTAAAAAGCAAATAATTATTTAATATATTTTAAACTGCTATCAAGGTAAAAAGGAATAAACATAGCTCAGGATCTTCTTTGTCATGTACATATGAGTCTCTAACATTGCCTAACCCATAAACTTTTCCTTTATTCATACCCCCGAAGCTCGGTACCACAAGTCGTCATCAAATTTGGGATGTTCTCTACGCTCATTTCCGTACTTCTCCACAACATAAGCATTATATTTAACCTGTTAGGTTAAACATGTAATTATATTATTCAAATTTCAATGTTTTTTTTAAATAAGTTTGGATTTACTAATTACTAAACTTACCCAGGTTTCCTTTGCCCTATTGTCAACCCACACAAGATTTTCTTCATCATCCCTTCTGAATCAACATCCAAATGTAGCGAACTGCTACCACTCTGCTTCCTTTCCTACAATGTGACTGCTTCCACATCTCATGAGCTGATAGTTCACGCTCAATTATCTTAGCCTGCAAATGTAAAACTTAGAAGTTAATAAAGACGACAATATTGACATGGTACATATGGTAAAAGAGGGCGATTAGCATTTTTTTTACTGCTTTTCTTTGCGCAGTCACATAGGTTTGAGATACAAGGGTATGTTTGCCCCCGGTTGCCTTACGTCTAATTTCTTTATTTCTTAAAGACTTTGCTTTCTACTCTGGTGTGTCCCAATTGTCAACCATTTTTTTTCCATATCTCGGATCTTATCCATGTTAGTTTAAAGTCAATAAGAACAGACATATCTATATCTTCTTCATCCCCTTCAAGTAAATGTTGTTGTATCGCTTTCTTTATAGCCTCATTTCTTCCTGCAACAAATTAGGGAATTTACTAGCAATGCACTTCTCCAAACACCAATAAATTGATGCATTGTGTTTCTCCTCCCACTGAAAATACATCTACGAAAAAGAAAAAAAAAATTAAATAAATGTACAAATTGTTTAAGAAGTTAAATAAAATTGTTTACACGCCTGAAATCGCTCAAACAGTCGTGTTGTATCTTCATTAGGAACATCTCTCCAACTATCCCATGGACCAAACCACAGAGTCTCTAAGTTTGATCAAATAAAAAATACATTGATCATTGTAACATTAATATTAATTGTCTTAGGATTGAAGGAAATATAAAATAAAGATGAATCAAAATTCACTACAATTGAAAGAAAAGTAAATAGAATAAAAAATAAACATCAACAAGACTAGAAGTACCAATATAAAATAAAGTTGAATCCAAATTCACTACGGTCGGGGATATTGGCACCATTTTAGGTGAAGAATTATAAGGAAAACTTAAAAGAGTCAACGTCTCAAAACCCCACTATATTGATTACTAGCTTATACCCCGAGAGTGTTTCGGGGTTGAAAAAAACTAATATGTTATAATAAAATCTTCAATATCAAGCCAAATGAATCTAGTACACATTTGGTTTTATGCAGAACAACCTTTTATTAGGTTGACAGCCTCCTTGTACCACTTAACACCAAAATCTCAAACCTTTCATATGCAAGAGTCTGTCACTGCGACGGTAATGATCGTTGCTTCACTGCCGCTGCCACCACCACTTCATCAGGTAAGGTGCATCACTGTAATGAAAATTGCCATGGCAAAAATGATAAAGAAAAAGAATATGAATATTATCCTTTATTGCCTACTGTTTCGCTATTTATGTTGTACTTTCATAGAATATTTGAGTGTATAATAAGAAAGAGTTGCTTGATTATGGTCTATCTATGGATGCAAAAGTCCTTGTATCAATACATAATTTGTTTTAGGCTGTAGTCCTGAGTTGAAATCTAAGTACTTAGTAGTTTTAAACTGTTTGGTTTAAAACTCTATTGGGGCATTACTTTTTATATAAAGTTGTATGAGGTCAAGGCCAGGGCATGTTTATGCTACTTTCAATCCCAATAAATCTAACAAAAACTCTAAAACTCACAATCATCCATAGCTTGCAATACTTTTCTATGCATACTTCCAACCCTCAACAACCAACAAACTATAAAAACTTTTAATTCAAAGACCATGAACCAAAATTCAACTTACCAGTTACCAATAGTCATTACTTATAGTTATTTAACATCAGTACAGTTGAATTCAAACCTATTACTGGCAAAGATCTACTCAAAGTCTCAAACTACATAAACATAATCACATCTCTCCAATCCCTCAGACTCAATCACTGCATGTTCATAATATTCTAATCAGTAATAACTCCTACATTCCCTAACCTAAAACCTAATCACTAATCAGCTAAACAATCACTTAAGTAAGCTGCAACTATATAAACTCATCACATCTCTCCAATTTCTCACATTCTAATGACTCCTATAATTCATAACCTAATCAACTAAATAATCACTTAAGTTGCAAGTTGCAACCACTAAAAAAACTTATCATACCTCTCTAATCTCTCATATTTAATCGCTGCATGTTTATAAAATCCTAATCACTCCTATAATTTCTAACCTAAAACCTAATCAACTAAACAATCACTTAAATATCTCACTTAAATAGTTAAATACAATAGCATGTAATCAAAACAAACAGTTCGTAATCAAAATAAATAACTAAAACTAAATAAATAAGAAAAATCAAGAATAACCCTAAAACCAAGATTTATAAAAACATAGAACAACCCTAAAATATTAAATAAAATTCAAATAATAATAAAGATCTAACATCTTATAGCCAGATTTGATGCAAAAACTCTTTAAGTTTATTTTTTTTCCAATGTATGGTTTATACAAACGAAAATAAAATTGTGGAAGTAACTCATTTATTTGACTTTGTTTAGATAAAAGAAAAAAGTGTGTGCATTGCAAAAAGATATATATGTGTGACAAGATTTAATGAGAAAAAAAATGGTTTAGGAATGGTTGGCTGACAGTTGTTGAGATGTGAACGGCGATGGGTTTGATAATAATATTATGCAGATTCGTCGCTATGTGATTTCGAGGCACTTCATGTAATATCTCTATTAGCCTGCTTCTTGCGATTTTCTTGCAAGTTATTCGTTAAAATGTGTTTGTAAAGGAGAGACAGAAAGAGATAGGGGCAGAGCTAGGGTTTGGGTTTTTGAAGAAAGTGTAGGAGAAGGGGATGAAAAGTAGGGTTTTATCATAAATAGGATTTGGTTGTGTATCATCTATTTATATCTATTCTATACATATAATAAACCAAAGCCATTTTAATGACATGACAATCAAAGAGGGTATTCTTTCTATTGAGTGTGCCATGTGTCATCCCATGTAGCAAGACCTTTATTTTAGGAAAATAATAATTTAAATTTTAAAAATAAAATTAGATTTTTATCTCTAATGTTTCCTCCCATAACTTTTAAACGTTAATATCTTTTATACACGAGATTTTTTAAAGAAAAAAATTACACCAAATTAACGAGCGTTTTATTATCTTTCCAATTGGTACCATAGTGCTATATAAAAAACGGAGAAAAAAAACGACTATTTTTTTTGTGTGGTTGGTTTTAATATTAGAGTTATACATTGTTTAAGGTTATGCACTAACATTGGAGATACATTGTTAATTGTTTTAGGTTAAGTGCTATCCGAAGCTTTCCTGCATGTAACTGTAAAACGCATCAGTGTATTTCAGGTGTAAAATTGATATTTCAAATTAGATTTCTCAACCCGGGACGCTCCCGGGATATAATCTAGTATTTATAAATTTAATTAAAAAACGAAAAATTAAAAAAAAATTGCATCACATGATGCCATGTGACACATTCAAATGGCGGAGGAGACCACCAATTAATGACATGTCATCAAAGTCTAATTCTTATTATAATAGACTAGTGGGAAAGCCCGCGCGTTGCAGCGGGTGTCTCGACTAATATCAAATTCATTTACGTTGTCTATTGCGAACCACAACCCATTCCGGGTTTCTAAATTGGTAAGCCGTCGTTTACTTGCAGCAAATCATTTTAAAGAATACAACAGGATCAGGGTCTTTGGTTGCAGCTTTAAAGTAATAAAGTTTGTTGATGGAGGATGGTGAGTTAGAAACCTAATGTTTGTGCTGCTAAATGATAAATAAATTAGCCAAACTACTTAATACCACTAACAACCAAAAGTTTTTCAAGACATAAAAAACTGAATGGGCATGTATGTATTAAAAATAGACTATGGGTAACTTTCAGCCTATTTAACGTGCTTTCTTAAGCTAAATTTTTTTATCCGACCCATTTGGGATAATACACATCTTTGGCCGATTTACTTAAATTGGTCAGCATTTATGAAATTTAATACCTTTTTTTATTAATAGATAGAGTATCAGAGTATGTACAGATTATAATCCTTGTGTTAATCCGCTTTTAGTATTGAATGAGGTAGCCATTGAGCATGTTGCTATTGGAAATAAAATTAAGAAATGAAAGTATGACACTTACTTTTAATTAATGATCAAACAATAAGTAGAAATTAAGTAGACCGATCTATTTTTTTCCCGTGAAAAATATACATACAAAAAGTATATATTAGCGAACATGCTTATAGATGAATGAAATGATCACATAATATGGCAATCAAGGTCATTCACGAACCTGGAAAATAAACATGGACTCTATCCTCAGATTCTTTATGAACCACAATTCCTTCCCACCAACCACCATACATCCACAATGCAACCAGCATCAATTAAACAAATATCAATCTTATTGTCCAATCTGGTTGGTCTAATCGTCATCCTGTCGTCATGGCGGATTCCCCGTTCATCAATAATAGCAACTCTGGATGACAAAATCCATTCCTACAAAAAGTTAACAAATTTAGACAAATCACAAAAGAAAAATAATATATAAAATAGTAATAGACTTTTAATGATGGTCCATTTTATTAGTTACAAAATTTTATTAAATTACAAAATTTTATTAAATTTACCATTTCAGAATAAAAATATATAGAATTATATAAACTAATGCTCACCTCAAGATTAATAGATTCATCAACTGCATCTTTGATATCTTGATACCAGACTTTAAGCTTATCTTTATGCTTTTTAATAACCACAGCTTTAAACCAAACACCTCTAATCCCACTATCCTGTGACAGCACTTCAATTTCGGAACCTATAGAATATTCAATATCACCAACTTCCTAACCCTTTTCTTGGGTCTGAAGTTGATATCATAAGTAGACAATAATCTAACATCAAAGGGGCTGACCACTTCATTTTCAAATTGCTTTTGACATACAAAAGGACGGTCCATGATTATGCGAGCAGCACTTGATTTGAGAAAATTCTCATAGTGTTGAGGACTGAGAACTGTAGTTACTCCATCAATGCACTCGATGCTAAGATCTTGAAGATAAAGCAAAAGAAAATTTCTGTCATGATATGTACAAGGTAAATCAAGACCAAGTTCATCGATTTTGTGAAACCACTGTACCTCTGCTATTTTGTCGTTTACCCTCCTTTCTTCTTGAAGATAAAGCAAAAAAGAAACATGAACCTGAACAAGCAACAATCAGACCACAATCAAAAAGCAAAATATGGGACAAGAATTTATTGCGCATAAAATCGGGAAGGTCGGATAACAACTAACATAATATCAGGAGGGTGTATGCTCATCGAGATTCTAAGTTCCAAAGTGCTTCCTCTTTTTCCTGCAAGTCCTAGTGGAACCGACCCATAGAGACTCTATAGTGAGCTGGCCCCTCTTATGTGAATGAATACCCTGCAAAGGGAGCATTTCATAAGAAACTTGAAACAAATAAGCCCCTAAAAAAAGTGAATGAAAATGATACCTTAATATTCCCGGACTTCAACCTCAAGGCAAGTCCTGAGCCCAGATTACTATTCACAGATTGTGGTGGTAGAGGTAAAGAGCCATCTAAACCATTTAAGAAAGCAAACAATCAATACTTGGCCAATAATATTTACAAAGTATATGAAATAATCATAAACCAAATATGCAGAACACACAACCAATAACAATCTTTAACAACCTAAAATCATTAGTGATTTAGATCTAATTAGGCATAAAACCATCAATTGAGTCAACACAAAACAAATTAAAATGACCAGAAGAGAACATAGTTGATATTAACCTCCTTGTCGATTTAAAACAAACGCATACCAATCAACCCCAAACAACTTTTCAGAACACGACTAATGATTTTGCACTTAAACATCATCTTTTTCTTCTCAAATTCAAATTTATATGAAGACATTAACAAATTTGATAATTTAATATCCATGTTAGATGATAATCGCTAAATCTTCATATGTATATGTGTATCTGCTATATTTATTAAAAAAAAAAGAAGACAAAGTAAAACCCAACTCGCCTTAAGCAACCGGAGTAACAACAGAAGTAGCCGGAGACGCATCCGCCTTTCCGACGCTAACATCTCCTTCTTTCCGATTACTTTTGACGAATCCACAGCCGTTGACGAGCTCAGTTGATTTCCCCGAATACACTCCATTACCAGCATGTGAAGATGAAACCAAACCATAAATGAATCGATAACCATGAAATTGGAGAAATTAAATATAAATTTTAGAACATAAACCCTAATACATAAACGATAACCATGAAATTACAAGAAGCCCACTTGAGACACGGTTTTTTTTTGGCAAAAAGTTGACCCTGAAGCAGGATGAACATGTCTCATGAGCATTTCTAGTAAAAAAGAGTGAACCCGTCCATATATTGGTCTCCCAACAACCCAATTTACAGTTTAGTCAAAGAAAAAAAGTTAACAAAAGGTAAATATAACTTAAACCTGTAACCCCAATGGAAATCCCTCCAGTAATTGTCCCGATCAGTTCACATATACAAAAACTGAAACGCAAAAAAAGCAAAACATAATCAAATGTCTGAATTACTTTGTTATAAGTTTATAACGTCACATACCTTCCCTAGCAGAACCCATTAAAACTAATAGCCTGACGGAAGTCGTTTTAGATCTAATCAATGAGTGCAAAACGGTGGACAAAGATAAACACGTGATGAAGAATTTGATTAAAGATGTGGGCGAAAAGAGAGAAGAAAAAGGAGGAAGATGGGGAGAATGATGAATGGGGTAGTGTGGTTCGGTGCTGGCAGATGGAAGTGGTCGGAGTGGTGGTTGTTGGTTTTGAGCAGGGGCGGTGGCTAAGTGGCTAAAGGGTGGATGGTGGTGGTGTGGCTGTGTAGGAAGATAAACCAGTTGTAATTGAAAGAGAAATAAATAGGGAAAGGGGAGCAAGGAGACTCGTGTAGACAAAAACGCATGACGCTTCAGTTTTTGCATTCAAGCAAGGAATTAAAACCTGGAATTGATGAGGGCAGAGACAAGATATGCAGATGATGTTTGTGAGGGCAAGGATGGGAAAGGAGGGTAATATTGTAAAAGTATTTTGATATTGTAAAGGATGAGGTGGGTGAAATGTCTATACTACCCTCCTAAGTGTCTTAATTGTCACTAACATCCCCATAATACCCTTAAATTTCTTGCTTAAATATGTTGTACATAGTGCTTATTAAGTTGTACGGAGGTGAAAATGACCATGTTGGCCATCACTCCTCCTTTATAATGTATTATAGATAATAGATATAGATGAACTAAAAAATTTAACCCTAATAGATTAATAAGAATATACCTTCAAGTGGTGATTCCCAATCAATCAATAGTTGGTTTGCCGTATGGATAAAGGAATGCTAAAATCTGAATGCAAAGCAAGAAAGTGAAGAACCAAAGACAAGGCCTTAAGGTTAATGACGTTTCATTCTTCTATGTAGCAATAAATGGGATTGAAGGAAATTTGGAAATATTAAATATGTAAGGAAACAAAATTATAGAATTACAAAGAGACACGTATACTGAATATATTTAAGGAAATATAATATTATACATAAACCGCATCGGGTATTTTTTTCGGGTATCGGGTATCCATATGCCGGGTAATCGGGTCGGGTATCGCTATATACCATACCCGTACCCAAACCCAGGATTTATATTTTTTTAAACCCGAACCGGCCCATACCCATCGGGTTTCGGGTATACCCGTCCCAAATATTTCGGGTTTCTGGTATGCCCGTCGGGTTCGGATTTTTTTGCCATCTCTACTCTAGATCAACAAATGTTATGGCATTGTTTATAAACACCTCAAAGAAGGGTGTGGATGTTATATTATATACCCTTCTTTGAGGTGTTTACAAGATAAGAGACTTTAACGGTTTACGTTTCTATGAACATTACATGCATTGTATATGATTTATTGATATATGTTAATTTCTTATCTGGATTGTATATATTTTTTTTGATATATGTTAATTTCTTAGCAAAATACATGTATTGTATATGATTTATTGATAAGTATTAATTCTTAGCAAAAGAGAGTTAGATATTTATTTAAAATAAAAATTTTAGAATCTATAATTTGATTGATGACAACGATTTAGTAATATCACAATAGTTTTTTGTGTATGTGTGTTTGTGTCTATAAATATCTAGCTAAGTCTATAAATATCTAACCAATTGACAACTATTGGGTCTCCCTAACCATCATTGGGCCTAACTGACCATCGTTGGATGTAACTAACCATCATTAAGCTTACGGACCATCATTGGATCCAACTGACCATTATTGGTTTAATTAATCATCATTGGATCTAATTGACCATCATTAGATCTAATTGATGATCATTGGTTCTAATTGACCATCGTTATGCCTATTGATCATCATCGGGTCCAATTCACCACCATCGGGTCTAAGTGACAATGATTGGATCTAACTGACCATCATTGAATCCAACTGACGATCATTGGTTCAATTAACCATCATTGGATCTAATTGACGATCATTGGTTCTAATTGACCATCATTAGGCCTAATTGACTATCATCGGGTCTAGTTGACCATCATCGGGTCTAAATGACCATCATCGGGTCTAAATGACCATCATTGGGTCTAAGTGACAATGATTGGATCTACCTGACCATCATTGGGCCTAACCAACCATCATTGGATCTAACTAACCATCATTGGGCCTAACTGACCATCTTAGATCCAACTGACCATCATTGGTGTAATTAACCATCATTGGATCTAATTGACCATCAATGGATCTAAATGACGATCATTGGTTCTAATTAACATTCAACGAGCCCAATTGACCATTATCGGGCCTAATTGACCATCATCGGGTTTAAATGACCTTCATTAGGTCTAAGTGGCAATGATTCAATCTAACTGGCCGTCTTTGAGCCTAACTGACCATTATTAGATCCAATTAATCATCATTGGATCTAGATCTAATTGACAATAAAATATTTATAGTTATTAGTTTTGTTTCTTTCATTAAGGGTGGCTACTAAATGACAATTTTTTTTTTCGGTAAAGTGTGGATAAAGGTATTTAAAAGATGTGTTTTTGGTCACATAATTAAAAAAATCCAAAAGATCGTATTTTTTACTTCATTTGATGTTTTTTTTTTTATAAATTTTTATTTTTCAATTCTTTCTTATTTTTTTTCTCATGAATTTACCACCAAAAATAAAACGGTGTCAAAATTTGCAACCGATTAGTTACCTTATCTTATAATATATATTTTGGTGTAAAATCGGTTGCTAAATTTGCTACCATTTTTCTAGTAGCAACTTTTGGTGACAATAGCCCAGTTTTATTGTGGCTAATATGATAGCAATTTAGTTTCAATGGGACGAGTTTGGGGTAGAAATGGGCTTCGCTGTAGCATTTGGTTTATGGAGAAAAAATGATTCATGGAAAAGCTTGTAGATATGGGAAATGTGAAGTACCGGGAAAAGAGAGAGGTTTAGAGATAGAGATTATCTTATATTTAGAATAATTTAAATTTACCTTGTATAGATATAGTTTACCATAATTATCTCCTTGATTCATTCTCTATTTAAGGGATTTGTTTTGTATCAATTATCCATTCAATCAATAATATCATAGACCACTTTTGCTCTTCAACCCTAATCGCCGCCGGCTTTAGTTTCTTCTTTCTTGATTCCGATCATGACCAAAGAAGTCGACCTCCCTCAATCTTCGGCTTCGGCCAAACCATTATCCCTACACCCTGCGTATTCCGTTTCCAATATTCAATCCAAAATATGCACTCTTGATGAAAACGGTCACATATACCTCCTGGACCAAACTCTTCCGTCTGCACGCCATTGCTTACAAGGTGCTCGATCACATAGACGGCACCGAGCCTCCCTAAAATACTGCACCCGAATACCCTGTTTGGGTCGAACTCGATGCTCTGGTCCTTCAATGGATTCTGAGCACCGTATCCGACTCAATTCTGCCTACGCTACTGGGACAAGTATCTACGGCTCGAGCCGCCTGGGTAAGCTCGAAAATAAGTTTCTCAGCAACAAGAACGCACGGGCTGCCGCCTTGGAAACTCAGTTTTGCAACCTTACTCTCACCAACTGTTCGTCTATTGATGATTACTGCCAGTGTCTTAGTGATCTGGCAAACCATCTTGAAGACGTAGATCAACCGGTGACTGAATCTCGCCTCGTTCTTCAACTAGTTCGTGGTCTTCCTCAAGAATACGATACTACCGCATCTCTTATACACCAAAACAACACAGACTGGGACACTGCCCGTACCATGCTGCAGGATGAAGTTATCCGTATGGAAGCTCGTCAATCCACAACATCCTCTGTCCTCGTCGCTCAGAAATCCAACCCGACGCCGCCCTCCACGACTCTACCGGCACACCAGAACCAATCTCCCAACCCGAACCCGACTCCTTACCAACAACCTTACAGCTCTGGCCGAGGCAGGGGGAGGGGCAAGGGCCGTTCTAGCCGTGGCGGACGTGGACGGGGTTACGGCCGCTCCATGTTTGGTTGGGTCCCTCGGATGCAAGCCTACCCTAACTGGGCCTGGAGGAATACACCACCGTGCCCATACCCTTCACAACCCTGGCAGCCCACTTCGAACTCCAAGCAGCCCACAAACAGCGGCTGCGGTTATCCGGCCCAACCCAATAATCCGGCAGAAAACCCTTCGGCCCAGTACACGGGTTTTAGCCCAAATCCATCGGCCCCTCGTGCTGGCTTCGGCTACAATGCACTGTGCCCGTCTGACTTGAGTGCCGCCTTCTCTGCCATGCAAATGCAAGCACAGGATCCCACTTCCTACATGGACACCGGGCCCGAGGCACACGTCACACAGGACCAAGGTATGATCAAAATCCCATCTTCATTTACTGCTTGTAATAAACTTTTGGTTGGTAATGGCGAATGTGTTCCAATTGTTAAATCTGGCACAGGCTTTTACACCCTTCCCAACCGCACCTATATCTTACCCAACATCCCATATAGTCCCCAAATAATTAAAAAACTAATTTCCGTTAGACGTTTTTCACGTGATAATGGGGTTTCTATTGAATTTGATCCGTTTGGTTTTTCTTTGAAGGACCTTCGCAATGGAAGAATTCTTTCTCGCCACAATAGCACTGGGGACTTATATCCATTCACCAAACCACTTTTGCCGCCTCAAGCCTGCTTCCTCACTACTGCTTCCTTACCCTGGCATGACCGTCTAGGTCATCCAGGCACCCAAGTTTTAGACGTTCTTAGTTGTAATTTTAATTTTAATTTCTCATGTAATAAAGACCATCGGTCTAAAGCTTGCAATTCATGTCAACTTTCAAACAGTAACTGTTTACCTTTTCATGCTTCTAATACATTTACATTTGCACCTTTTGACATTATTCATTGTGATTTGTGGACCTCCCCTGTCATGAGCAAAACAGGTTATAAATATTACATGGTTCTCATTGACAATTTCTCAAATTTTGTTTGGGTTTATCCTCTAAAATTTAAATCCGAAACATTCCCTACCTTCGTTAAGTTTCACCGCCTTATTCACACACAATCTAACCGTAAAATCAAAACTTTCCAATGTGATTTAGGATGTGAGTTTGACAACAATGCCTTCAAAACCTTTGCCCATCAAAACGGACTCCTTTTCCGTTTCTCCTGTCCCCAAACCTCATCCCAAAACGGCCGAGCAGAACGTATGATTCGTCGCTTAAACGACATCATACGGGCTTTGCTCATCCATGCCAATCTTCCTCCCTCATTTTGGGTGGAAGCCCTCTGCACTGCAACCTACCTCCACAATATCCTACCTACCAAACGCCTTAACTTCTTCACCCCCACCTTTGCCATTTACCTTCGCCACCCTACATACGATCACTTACGAGTGTTCGGGTGTGCGTGTTACCCAAATACCTCGGCTACCCAGCCTCACAAACTTCATACCCGAGCCATTCGTTGCATTTTTCTTGGATGCCTGCCCGACTTTCGAGGGTACCGATGCTTCGATCCATCAACGGGCAAAGTCCATATTTCCCATCACGTCACTTTTGACGAACATACCTTCCCATACACCTACCTAACCCGCCCTCCTCCTACACTTTCCTTGATGACCTGGTTCCACCTGCTTTTACATTCTCTCCGATCCCAATCCCACCTCCTGTCACACCACCCGACAATACTACCCCACCACCGCCCACTACTAATTCCCAACCTACGGCCCCACCCCCTCAGCCTACCCTGTCCCAACCCATTACCTACTCACGTAGGCCTCGCCCACACACTACGGCCCAATCTTCTAGTGCGGCTCAGACTGCACCTCCACCCGGATGCCCACCTTTGCAGCCCACTGCCCAACAGGTCCAACCTGGCCAGCCCACATCTCAACCCATGACCCAACCCGACACCCTTCTTGTCCAACCGGCTAACACTCACCCCATGGCTACCCGGTCAAAAACCGATTCCCTTAAACCACATACACCCCTCAACCTCCATACCTCCCCAATCTCACCCGTCCCCACTTCCTATGCCAAAGCCTTTTCAGATCACAACTGGACACTTGCCATGCAGGCCGAGTTTAATGCTTTGCAGGAAAATGATACATGGGATTTGGTTCCCGGTCCAACCAACAGTCAGTGGCGAAGCTTGACCCGAAGGTTCGGGGGGTCGGAAGTCAACGGGGGTCGGAAGTCACTAGTTTCGGGGGTTGAAAACCAGTTTCGGGGGGTCGAAACCCTATATTTTTAAAATTTTCTATACGAATACTATATAATCGAAACTTCTGCCCCAACTATGCTGCGCCATTGCTAACAGTCCCATCATCCGTTGTATGTGGCTTTTTCGCCACAAGTTTAAGTCGGATGGGTCCTTGGAACGTTACAAAGCGAGACTGGTGGTTAATGGTAAGTCTCAAACAGTTGGCATTGGTTGTGAGGATACGTTTAGCCCGGTTGTTAAACTGGCTACCATACACACTGTATTATCTTTAGCTGTCTCGCGCTCTTGGCCTATCCATCAGTTGGACGTCAAGAATGCTTTCTTACATGGTCATTTACAAGAGACAGTTTTTATGCACCAACCTCCGGGTTTTGTGGACAAGAGATTTCCTAATTTTGAATGCAGGTTGAAGAAGTCCCTCTATGGTTTGAAACAAGCTCCCCGAGCATGGTACACTCGTTTTGCCACGTATATTATTTCACAGGGATTTCGTAGCAGTGCGTGTGACACTTCCTTGTTTATTTATAACAAGGGCACTCAGGTTGCTTATTTACTTCTTTATGTGGAAGACATAATTCTCACCGCATCCATGGATGCATTTTTTAAGGAAATTATTAGTGCACTCTCACGAGAGTTTGCTATGACAGACTTGGGACGTTTACATCATTTCCTTGGCATCAACATAACGCATCAGAGTAACGGTATTTTTTTGTCTCAGTCTCAATATACCAAAGACATAATTGACAGAGCGTCCATGACATCTTGTAAGCCCTGTACTACTCCTGTGGACTTGTCTTGTAAGCTCAGTGCTACGGATGGACCTCTTTTTCATGATCCCATATTATATCGAAGCCTCGCCGATGCCTTGCAGTACTTAACTTTCACCAGGCCAGATATTTCTTACGCGGTTCAGCAGGTGTGTCTCTTTATGCATGAGCCGCGGGATCCTCATTTCAATTTTATGAAACGCATCATCCGTTATTTACAAGGCACTATTTCCTATGGTATTCGGCTCATTAAATCCGATACCCATTCTCTTGTTGCTTACTCTGATGCAGATTGGGGTGGATGCCCTGATTCTCGCCGTTCCACAAATGGCTATTGTGTGTTTCTAGGTGATAACCTTTTGTCGTGATCTTCTAAACGTCAGCCTATTGTCTCCTGCTCTAGTGCCGAGGCTGAATACCGCGGAGTGGCAAATGCAGTTGCTGAAGCAACCTGGTTACGAAATTTACTACTCGAGCTTCTTGTTCCTTTGCAACGAGCTACTGTGGTCTATTGTGATAATGTCTCTGCTGTTTATCTCTCGAATAATCCTGTGCAGCATCAACGTACAACACATGTTGAGATTGATATACATTTTGTGCGTGAAAAAGTTCAGGTCGGCCATGTTCGCGTTCTTCACGTGCCATCCTCTTCACAATACGCCGGCATCTTCACAAAGGGGTTATCTCGAGAGTTATTCCAGTCTTTCCGGTCCAGTTTAACCGTCTGCTCCGCGCCCGCTCAAACTGCGGGGGGATCTTAGAGATAGAGATTATCTTATATTTAGAATGATTTAAATTTACCTTGTATAGATATAGTTTACCATAATTATCTCTTTGATTCATTCCCTATTTAATATTTAAGGGGATTTCTTTTGTATCAATTATTCATTCAATCAATAATATCATAAACCACTTTTATAAGGGGTGGTGCAAAACGTGGCAAGAAGAAGCTAAAAGCAGGTTACCAATAAGACACGTAAGACTATCTTTAATGCTAAGGGTTCCCTTAGGCGCCCTAAGCTACCTATTCAGCTGCCGCGTCATATCCTTACAAATCCTTAAAAACCTTAATTTTACCTCTAACCATACAAGCATCCTTTCATATCCTTACATTTTCCATGTCATCACTTATATGTTTTTTAGTTTAATTTCTTAAATTATTAAAATGTATTACATAAAAATAGTAAAGTAGATATTAAAAATATAGAAATTGCATTACATAAAAATAAACTTGATTTAAAGGAAAAACATATTAAAAATAAACAAAATTTATTTTTTTTGTTTTAATTATGGATCGGATGAATATAATGGATCAGTTGATCAGTTGAAAAAAAAAATTAAAAAATTAAAGTTCATATAATGAGTTGTGAATATATTGAATGGACTGAGATGGAGTAATTTAATTGAAATCCTATTTAATTATTTGTTGACAAAGAATAAAATAATAAAGATAATGTATATAGGAAAGTAATGAACCAATCTTTTATTGGCCCTTGTAGACGGACTTTCCATATAACACAAATATGCTTTAACGCGCCTGCAATTATGGATGACCTCTGCATCATCTCGGCGGACACCGTATGGGCACAGTGGAAGTGGTCTAATCACCCACCTTCTTCTTAAGGAAACACGTGTGTGAGATATACAGTTGGCGTGTTTCAAAACGAACTTTAGGTAGACCAATACAGTTCTAGAGGTGAAGTCACTTATAAAGCAAACTGTGGTTAGAATGATACAAACCCTGGTTAGGTCAGATACTATTCATCTTTGTTTTCTGTTGTTCATCTTAGACCACCCGTAGTGGGGCTCCATTGGGGCTTCATTTTTGAAAATAGCGCCCCGCACACCATAACAGGGGGGCGCTATATGCCATTTTTTGGTTGGGGCTTTATATTTATAACGCCTGAAGCATGTTGTTCCATCCAATCAGACCTTGCCACGTGGCAAGGTCAAAGGTCAAGCTTTTTTTTTTTATTTTTAATAACAATAATAATAAACTTTATAATAATAATAAACATGATAATAATATTAATAATTGAAAATTTTAAATTTTAAACGGTTACTGTTCCAAACCGTTTGAAATTCAAAATTTCCCCCCAAACCGTTTAAATTTCAAAATTTGAATTTCAAACGTTTTCCCTCCAAACCGTTTGAATTTCAAATTTTGCTAACCCTATAAATAGGTAACCAAATCAGATTTATCAACCACACCTCCAATTCCTCATCCTCCTCCTCAAACCATAATATGTCTGGTTTTCAACCAGGAGGCTCATCCTCCTCTAACCTCCGACAGTACTCTCGCCGGTATCCCAGGGGACGGGGCCGTCCCCGGAGACTACCATTCTCCTCATCTCCTCCTCCTACTGCTGCTCCACAACCTCCTATTTATCCTCCTCCTCCTCCTCCACAACATTGGTTATATTCCCCTCCTGCTGCTGCTGCACAACCAACCTTTCCTCCTCATCCTCCTGCCGATGATGACTGGACGGATGAGGAATTGGTCTGGGCTATGGATTATGTCATGGCCCAGCAACAAATGGAGCGACTAACGTTGTCGCCCCCTACCCCCTGGGCTGCTTCACTCCCCCAACACCAGACTACCCCCACCCCCACCCCCATCCCCCAACAGCAACCTATCCCCATCCCCATCCCCCAACAGCAAACTACCCCCATCCCCATCCCCCAAGACCATGGACTTCCCCAACTGAGGGGGACTTGGAAGCCCTGAGGGAGATTGAGGAGGAGGAGTACTACTATAGCCAACCTACCCCCTCGTAGTGAGTACTACTACTTCCCCTCAGATGCGAGATCTGATGGACGGGACAGCTCACGTTCCGTCTCACCCGAGTACTACTTCCCCTGGGACAACTACTCTCCATAGTGGAGAAAATTAGGATTAATAATTAATTTAGGATTAATAAGTAATTTAGGATTAATAAGTAATTTAGGAATTTAGGATGTGTGTAACTTTTTTTTTTAATATCAGTTGTGTGTTTTTATTATTATTTGTGATTTTTTTATATTTATTTGCATTTTATTTTAATTATTTTGAATTAAAAGATTAAAAAAAAAATAAAAAAATCAACCAATCACAAACAGGGGCTTTATAAATAAAGCCCCACCACTACACCCCCTTTTCAGTTTCTCTCTCCACGCTGACTCAGCAGCCACGTGGACCAATCACATTCAGGGGCTTTATAAATATAAAGCCCCACTACACATGGTCTTAGTTGTAAATTATAATACGTAGTATAATATAATAGATGTACCATGTACTGACATCATAAAAGTACCGATGTTCGGTTGCATCAACGTCTAACCTATTGGTTTTTGTCAGCACATGCTAAACGAAGATTAGAGTATCCACAATGGTAAGGTGGTTTGGCAATTTCAAACTGTCACATTATTCCAAACTACAATCCTTTCAAACATGCACCTCATCACTTACTTTTTCTTTTTATTTAACCTTTATCGAAATTTATATACTCCATTTTATATTTATTTACTTATAAGAATATATTAATTAAAAACATATAAATAACAAGAAAAAATAAATTTAAAAAACATTAAAAAAGTTAAAAATAACATAATTAATTAAATAACACACATAAGCCTAAAATTACAACAATAAAAAAATCACACTTAAAAAAATATATCTAACGCCTAAATTTACAACAATTTAAATAAAAAAAGACGTTTCAAGACTAGACATGACTAAAATTAACAAGATACATTAAATAAAAAAACACATGCTGCTTAATAGCCATATTTTTTTCCAATTTTCTCACAAACTTGATCGTTAATTTAACGTCGAACCATGTCCATGTTAGAGTTGTACATGAATAGTATGGTGAAGTCTTGATTTGTAAGGAAGTCATTGAGTTTTCCTTTGAGCCTGTCCATAAAGTCTTCTTTTTTCTTGATAACTTCTTCAATCAGATGCTTGACCGGGTTGTTTACGAATACAGATGGACCCACCGTCTCCTTGTGTTTTGATCCTTTTCTTTCCTTTTGGCGAGTCTCCTTAGCCTTTTTTTTTTTTTGCCTTATTGGATGAGGCAACTCCTTTTGGAACGGGGTACTGGTTCTCAAATTAACCGAATCATATATATATATATATATATATATATATATATATATATATATATATATATATATATATATATATAGGGTAGAGATCCTAAGAGAACCAACCCCTATTTGAGAACTGAGAGAACCATTCTGAGCCACACATTTCATATAAAGGCAAAAAAAAAAAAAAAAAAAATTTTTTTTTTTTTTTGCTTTAATCGCACATTTTTATGCAAGGAAAAATTTTTTTTTTATTTTTTTTGAATTTTTTTTTTCATTTATACATATGTGTATATGACAATTATACATATGTGTATATAGCAATTATACATATATGTATATAGCATTTTTCAGCTATACATATGTGTATATTTCAGTTATACATATGTGTATATAGCATTATACATATGTGTATAATGCAATTATACACATGTGTATACTGAAAAAAAAATACAAAAAAAATAAAAAAAAAAAATTCCTTACATATAAAGCAGCGATTTTTTGCAAAAAAAAAAAAAAAAAAAAAAAAAAAAAAAAAAAAAAAAAATTTGCCTTAGAGAAATGTGTGGCCCAGAATGGTTCTCTAGTTCTCAATTTGGGAAAAGGTTCTCATTTGAACCAAATCCTATATATATATATATATAGGTAGAGGATTTGTTAGGAAAATTGATTTGTGTGAGAAGTGTAGGAAAAATTAATAGCCATTGGATTAAATTTAGAGACTAAGGGCTTTTAAGTCTTTTTTTTATCAATTTTTAAATTAAGTAACCCCCATAATTTTAGAACTCTATCTTCATCTCATTATTCACATAACTTCAATTTCAATTTCGATTTTACAAGATCAAAATAAAAAAAAAATTGAGTTCTATTTTGTATAACAGAAACTAAGAATACACATCAGAAATAAAACACTTCTTATGTTGCAAGTGTATAACTTTAAAACACTTCTCATACCAGAAACCAAGAATACAAAAAACACTTCTCATATAACAATGAAGTGTTTTATAAACATCTATAAAAACACTTTTATATAACAGAAACCAAGAATACATATCAGAAATAAAACACTTCTTACGTTACAAGTGTATAAAATTAAAACACTTCTTATACGAGAAACCAAGAATACAAAAAATTCTTCTCATATAACAATAAAGTATTTTATAAACATCTATAAAAACACTTTTTTATAACAGAATCCAAGAGAGAGAGAGAGAGAGAGAGAGAGAGTGGACTTAGTCATGATGTTTTGGGTTGTTTTGGCTAAAAACACCAAACATAAGAACTAAAAATACAAAACAATGTATTATATGCTTAAAACTTAAACACCATGCTAAGAAAGGTATACTATGCGTTTTAAATGTTATGTAGTGTGTTTTAGCGGTCTTTTAAATTAATTCATGGTTATAATATATTGCATTGTGTTTTAAATTGTTATGTTTTGTGCTTTTCTATGTAAACCAACCCAGAACATCATGCTAAATCCAAAATACGATGTCTACATGTCAATTCTTAATTCTGCTCACACTTCTCACAAAATATGAACTTTGTATAGACACACACAAACATATATGCGTGTGTGTAGGATGCTATTGACTAAAACGATTGTAGGATGGTAACTTTTCATGTCTTCCGACTATTTTATCTACTCAAACACAATTTAAGTGTTTTTTTTCAATAATCACCACATGTCAGTCGATTTTAAAGTACATATATTAAAACGGATCTATGAGGCGTACATAGTGGGGTTGAATAATTATTACTTACGAGCTAGAAATTTACCTGGTGTCTAAGAATCATATGCTACATCTAACCGGTTTAGCAACCTTTGTAATCAATGTTCCTAGTAACACCAATCAAAATACAAAAAATAGATTATTACCAAACTGACCAAATCTGTAAATATATATGTAGTTAGCGGGTTTTATTATGTAATAGTAGATTCAAAAACATATATACTATCTTAACATGATTAGTGACTTGCCTAGATATGATTAATGAACAATCTGCACACATTGTGTTTTTTTTTTCTTTATTAACAAAAACCCACTAAAAAGGCTTTTTTTTTCGTTTTTTGTATTGAACTATGATACTCGTTGTAAAGATAATAAAACGCTCATTAATTTGGTGTATTTTTTTTCAATATGGTATATAAAAGTTATTAACGTTTAAAAATCACGGGGGAAAGTGCATGTACTATGCAAATGAGATAGAAAAGGGTTTTGGAGGTAAATCAAGAGGGGAGATGACCTAACCAAATGTCATGTGTCTCACCCCTATTCTTTTATTATATATGTATGTGTGTGTGTGTGTATATATATATATATATATATAGAGAGAGAGAGAGAGTAATGTTCTTTTACAAATTAGTTTTATCCAATAAATAGGCCTTAACGTGAGAAGTTAATGGGATAATTTCTTTTTATTTTTTTGAGTAAAAAAATAAAAAAAAAGCGCCAAAGAATTTGTTTAAAAAAACAAAATTGTTGTGTCACATATGTAACTTGTCGGTTACAAGAATGTAATAACAAAGTTACAATTTAAAAAAAAAAAAAAACTAATCGACGCTTTTTGATTTTTTAACTCAAAACGCTTAAGTGGGGATTTCTAAGTTATCTGATGTTAACACGACCTTATTGGGTAAATGGGTGTGGCGTTTCAAAAAGGATCATAATGCTTTATGGAGGCGTGTTGTAGAGAGTATTCATGGTAAGCGTAAACGGTGGATTTTTCTTCCAACCAAAAAGGCGATACCCGGATGTTGGAAGTCGATTGTGATGTTTTTGGATAAGCTTAGGATTCATGGGAAAGGGCTAATGTATTATTTTAAGTGCATTATTGGAAATGGAGAAGTAGCAAGATTTTGGAAGGATGTATGGTTCGGGACGGTGCCGTTATTGGAACGTTGGCCAGCTCTATACGCGTTCGAGAATAATAAGAATTGCTTGGTGGGGGAGAGGATATTAGCGAGGGATAGCAGGACAATGCTGAGCAACTCGTGGGTGATTAATACATGTACAGTCGAGACTATATCTGAGATGCAGGATTTGTGTTATGTGCTGCCACAAGTTTCTGTTTCGGAACTGCAGGATAGATGGGTTTGGGGTTCGGATACCTATGACAGTTTCTCGGTTGCAGAGCTGGAGGGGCGGCTGATTAGAGACAGATACGGGCAATAGCAGATTCAGCTTATGAAATGGAGTCGTGGGTTCCAGCGAAGGTCAACATTTTGATGTGGCGGGTAGAAAAAGACCTGATTCCGACCCGTTTGGCATTGGTCAAGAGGCGAATAAACATTCCTGACACTAATTGTTCCTTGTGTGATGTTTTTGAAGAATCTATTAGTCATTTGCTTGTTGACTGTGGATTCGCAAGTGGAGTGTGAGCTTCCATCTTCAAATGGGTCAAGGTAGATATGGTAAGTCTGCGAAACTTGGAGGAGTTTTATAAGGTACAGAAGGTAAAGAAGGTGTCTAAGTGGGCCAAAAAAATTATCCGGGGAATTATTATGATATCTTGTTGGGCGATTTGGAAGGAGCGGAATAAGAAGGTTTTTCAAGGGAGTACGCCTAGAGTTGTAGAGGTGGTTGCGACCATTAAGTGTATGTCGTTTTTCTGGTTGAAACATCGTTCTAGGTTCAAGACTATAGAGTGAATAGTTGGATAAATAACCCGATGTATATATTGTAAGGTTTTTTGGCGGGTCTTCTGTTGAGGTCCCGTCTGTTTTTAATAAAGTTTACTGTTAAAAAAAAAAAAAACTCAAAACGCTTAAAAATATGTTTGTTACATTGTGTAATTTTTTCAAAAAAAAAAAAAAAAAAGTTTTGTAACTGGAGTTTTCATGGTTTTCTCAACTCAATCAGGTTTTCAATTTATAATTTCCATATATATAATATATATATATATATATATAGGGTAAGGATCCTAAAAGAACCAACCCCTATTTAAAACCGAAAGAACTATTCTGGACCACACATGTCTTTAAAGGCAAAAAAATTTTTTTTTGCTTAATCGTTGGTTTTTATACAAGAATATTTTTTTTATTTTTTTAATTTATACATATGTGTATATTACATTTTCAGTTATACATATGTGTAGATTTCAGTTATACATATGTGTATATTGAAAAAAAAATATTCTTGTATAAAAAGAGGCGATTAAGCAAAAAAAAAAAAAATTTTTTGCCTTATAAAAATGTATGGTCTAGAATGGTTCTCCCAGTTCTCAATTTGGCCAAAGGTTCTCATTGAAACAATTAGGGATCGTAAGAGAACCAACCTCTATTTGAGAACTAAGAGAACATTCTAGACCACACATTTCTTTGAACGCAATATATATATATATATATATATAATATATATATATTGCTTAATCACAAGTTTTTATACAAGAATAAATTATTTTTTTACTTTTTTTTTATTTTTTTTCATTTATACATATGTGTATATTGTAATTATACATATTTGTATATTATATATATATATATATATATATATATATATATATATATATATAGGGTTGGGTTAAATTAAAAATTCTCTTGAGTTGTGAAAACCCGTGAAAACCCTATGTAAAAATATTTTTTTTTCCTGATTTTTTCAGAATAGCTTTTATATTCAATTTTATTAGTTTTGGCCAAAATAAATCAAAAAAGCGCCGAGTAGATTATTTGTTACACATATGTGCTACGTAATTTTTTTTTATCATACGTCAGCATTGTTACACACGTAAAATCTGTGTTACGTAATTTTTTTTAAAAAAATCTACTCGGAGAATACCAGGAATCTCTCGCGAGCCGCGGCACATGATGGAGATGACGTACGGTAGATGTGGTCGGTAGCCAGCTGCGTACGTTAGAGTGAAGCAGCTATTCATTTCGTGGTTGTTAAATATATGGATAATAAACCAACAAAAACCAAACCCGTGTGAAATCGGGTAAAAAAACGCATTATGTCGGGGCCAAAATGAAAAAAAAAAACTTAATAAAAAAGTTGGTGGCCAAAACGGGAAAATAAAACTTAAACAAAAAGTAAAAAAACATTGTGTGGCCAAAATGAGGAAAAAAAAAAACTTTAAAAAATTTTTGGTGGTCAAAATGAGAAAAAAAAAGTTAATAAGAAAAGCAAAAAAAAAATGTGGCCAAAATAGACCTCATATTATGCTTGCAAGAATTGAACTTGAATAATGCTCATATAAACAAACAAACACAACCACCACACTAGTACCAAATATGTTGATATTATTTAAAATTATAAGTATTTAACATAACATTAATAATGATAATAATGAAATCACTATTCATGGTAAATTAATAGTATATATAATGGTTATGTACCCATTCTATTATGTGACATTCGTTATTTCTGTTACAATATAACAGTCCATTTAGATATTTAAAAATCGTACGTGACATTCATTGTTAAATCTATAACATACTATTTACATATTTAAAGATCCTAAAAACTATGTGACGTTTGTTGTTGATACAATGTTACATAGATGTTTGTAGTTAGACCTATAACATACCATTTACGTATTTAAAAATCCTGAAAACTATGTGATGTTTATTGTTGATACAATGTTTCATAGTCCATATAATTTACATGAAACATTTTCTGTATAATTTCTATAATTCAATATTATTACAAACATTTTGATAAAAAAAAAAGCCATTTGCACCACTCTCGTCAACTGTCAACTGCCACCACCAACAAATGGTTATACCGATAACTAAAACAAACACTAAAATTTAGTTAATTCATATTGTGAAACTGTATTAAAAAAAGATACATTCAACAGTTAAAGTTAAACATATGTTATAAACATAAAATAATACTAATAAGTTACAAACATATATAAAAAATAATAATACTAATAAGTTATAATCAAATAATTATTTGTATGAACGTCTAATAGAAAAAAGTAATATGAT
Source organism: Ambrosia x helenae (assembly GCA_030844895.1). Lineage (NCBI taxonomy): Eukaryota > Viridiplantae > Streptophyta > Magnoliopsida > Asterales > Asteraceae > Ambrosia > Ambrosia x helenae. The sequence continues at coordinate 4,295,643 of CM061230.1, read as the reverse complement.
ATTGAAAATTTGGTTTAGAAAAATCTATATATATATATATATATATATATATATATATATATATATATATATTAATAAAAGAAAGCAATAAAGCTGATATGACGCTTAATAAGGGCATCCCCTCCTTGGGTGTGTCATGTGACATTTTCCTCCTTATTTTTATCCAAAAGTATTTTTCTATCTCATGTTTTCCCCACAATTTTAAAACGTTAATAACTTTTATATACGAGATTTTTAAAAAAAAATTACACCAAATTAACGAACGTTTTATTATCCTTCCAACGAGTACCATAGTGATATATAAAAAAAAAACGACATTTTTTGGTGGGTTTTTGTCCATATAAGAAAAAACACAATGTGTTTAGGTATTTCATTAATCATGTGGCAAGTCATTAATCATGTTCAAACTAGGAACTTTATTTTCATCAAGAGTAGAATAGGATAAAACCACTTCTTTCAAAAAAAAGAAAAGAAAAGAAAAAAAAGTCACACCTTCAAGACCATTGCTTCAAACATAATTATTTCTAAATGATACAAAAACTATCATAACAACATAAAAAAGATCTAGATATGCTTCATTCTTGATACCCATCTTCATTTTTAACACAAACATCTCTTCACCTGCACAAAAGATAACATATGTTAGCTGGGCTCTCCAAAACACAGAATGTTGCAAAAGTCGCTAGGCGCTCCCTAGTCGGATCGGGAGTACTCGGGGAGTTTCCGGGCTAGTCGGAGAGTACACGAGGAGTACTTGGCCTAGGCCTAGAGTACTCGGACCTCGAAAACCTACCTTGTAGCGATTACTCGGGGAGTAATCGACCCCCGAGACCTTGTTTTACAACAAAGACACAGACTGAGACATCACTAACATGTGTTAGCATATTCTAACATATGTTTTTCCAAAAATAACGTATGGCATGTGAACCCTAACACAGGTTAGTTGGGCAAATACTAACATATGTTTTTTCCTGAAATAACGTATGTCATATGGACCCTAACACATGTTAGTTTGTCCCTTTCAAACACATAATGAAACATCACTAAGCACCAATATAAAAAATCATCCCTTCACACAAAGAATAACATATACACAAGAAATAAAAGTTAAATATTATTAGAGAAAAATCAAAAGATATACGAAGAACGTGTGTTTATGCAGTGCACATCCACACCCGGGCACGATTCAAACACTATCGTAAGAGCCTTGTCAAACAAAATAAAAAGAACACATAAAATGTATAATTATTTAAAAAAAATGATAAAAACAATCGTTACAATCGGCACCAATACTAACATGTGTTAGTTGGGCCCTTCAAACACATAATGCGATATCACTAACATCTGTTAAGGTCATATACTAACACGTGTTTTCTGAAATAACGTATTTCATATGAACCCTAACACATGTTAGTTGGTCTCTTTCAAACATATTGTATGGCCTCAGTTTTAAACACACGTCTTAACATATATTATCTAGATATTTCTCATATTCACAACGAAACATTAAAAATGTTGATAAAAAAACATGACACAATTTTAAGTGGTTCCTACTCGACACAAATAACATACATATTTAACCTCTTTACATAAAACTAGAAACTTGCTAAAAATCCTAAAAAATCAAATAAAATAAAAAAACCATTGAATTAATTTGAACACTAGAATAAAAAATCCCCAACAAAATAATGAAAATGCTACTTTAATTAAAGAGTAAAGTCCTTTTTGAGTCCCTATGGTTTGGTCGTTTAACTACTTGAGTTTAGAATTCAAACTTGTCTAAATCTGAGTCCTATTGGTTTCTAATCTTAATTCCTTGAATCCAAAGAACAAACACCATCCAAATAATCTGTTAAGTATAAGGGTATACTAGTCATTTACACCTAAGTTACAACATTTGATGCATAAGGTACTTACAAATTAACTTTATCAATTTTATTATATATATTAGACAAACAGACAAACCTAAACCTACCTATCATCTCTGTCCCCCTCTCTATTCATCTAAACCCACCACCACTCACCACCAGCACACCTCAGACCACCGCTACTACACATCTACACAACCACACCTATACACACCACATCACCCTACTGCACCATGTAGCCCACCCTCGTTCCACACCGCATTTTACCCTAGGCCCCACGATCGTCGATCTATGAGAACATCAAAACACCTTCACCTAAGTGAGCTTTCAAAATCCCTGAGTTGCAGAAATCCAGCGAGCGGTGTCGGTGGTCTAACCGAAGAAAGATAAGGGGAGGTGAGCGGTTGGATTATGCTGGTTGTTTTGGTGTTTCAACAGAGAGAGATAGAGAGAGGGGAGAGAGAGAGGTGTATTGTATGTGTCTGTATATTGTGGTGGCAGTGGTGTATTGTGGTGGTAGCAGTGGTGTATTGTTGTTGTGGTAGCAATAGTGTATTCCGATGGTGGTGACGATGGTGGTGTATGGAGGTTGTGGTGGTGTATGATGGTGGTGCTTTATAGTGGTGGTGGGTCGGTATGATCTGGTTTGGGGTTAAGTAGAGTGAGAGAGAGAGAGAGACGGTGTATTGTGTGTGTCTGTATATTGTGGTGGCAGTGGTGTATTGTTGTGGTGGTAGCAATAGTGTATTCTGATGGTGGTGACGATGGTGGTGTCAATGGTGGTGTATGATCTAGTTTGGGGTTAAGTAGAGTGAGAGAGAGACGGTGGGAAAGAGAGACGGGTTGAGCAAGTGTGTGTTTCTGTATATATTTGTTTTTAATGGTGAGGGTATTTTGGTAATTTTATAAAATCTAACTAAGAAAATCTAAACAGAGTTAGTATTTTGGACTCAGGTGGTTAAGATTAGAAACCAGTAGGACTCAGATTGAGACATGTTTGAATTCTGGACTCAAGTAGTTAAAACGACCAAACCACAGGGACTCAAAAAGGACTTTACTCTTAATTAAAATATGAATTTTGCTAATACGAGAAGAAAACTTAATTGGAAAAGGATTTAATTTAGTCAAATTCAATATAAAGTATAAATATTCCTAAAAGATTCATTCAAACTCAATGTTATAAATTATAACCCATAATCATTTTTTTATTAAAACAATATTATAAAATAAAAATAAGGCTGAAAAAGAACCCGATTTCCTCTTTTTCTTATTCTTCTTCTAAAAATCGTCATTTATGAAATTACCCTTGTCATGTTAATCTTCATCACTATTTTCTTTTGATTCTGATTTCCTCTTCTTCTCTCTATATTTCTTAATTAAAAGGTCATAATCTGTTTCTCCATCTTCTTGTTCTGATTTTCTCTTCTCCCTATTTTTATCCCTTTTTTATTCTTCTTCTTCTTCATATGCCCGCCATTTGCTTCTACGTTGTCGGTACCATCACAATCCAGCAGCAGATCATCGGTCACGCTCTTGTTTTCTTTGATTTCTTTTTCACCTTCACAGGTTTGTCATATTCGACTGTCTTGCCCATTTCTTTATTACCTATATCTGTTCTAACTCAATCCCAAATCTCAATCAACCGCCTCTGTTTAAACATGGTGTAGTGCCACAGGTAACGGGGTCGGAGGAGGTGGCTGGATGTGGTGGCAGGTGATGGTGGTCATACATAGAGTGAGAGAGAATGAGAGAGTGTGTGTGATATTATTAGTTTATATAGGGGTTTGGAATGATTCAAAATTGAAGAAAGGGGGAATGTAAAATGACAATTGTGCCCTTATAATTAAAATATTAGTGGGGTGAGGTGGATTAATATTGTTCACAGAATGGGTATCTTCATTTTGGAAGGTTTTCTCTATATACTTACACTATATATATATATATATATATATATATATATGGGTAGGGTTCCTGTACAAAAAACATTTTTCATACAAAGTGTGAGAAGTCTATATAGGCATTTTGTTTTAAATTTTAAGAATGATGTTTTATATTCTTTTGGCATAGTATTATATAGAAAATCACAAAACATAACAATTTAAAACACACTATTTAATGTATTCTCGACATGCACTCTAAAATACCATACGAAGAAAGTAATCAATGTGTTTTATATTTCATGTCTAGAATACATTTGATTGTGTTTTAAATAGTTACATTTGGTGTTTTTCCGTATAAAACAATGCAAATAGAATTGAAAACATCATAGCCAAAATTTAAAACACAATGACTACATAGACTTCTCACACTTTGTACGAAAAATGACATTTGTACATGAGCCTATATATATATATATATATATATATATATATATATATATATATATATATATATATGTGTGTGTGTGTGTGTATATATATAGGGGAGGGTTATCTTGAGAACGCTAAATATTGTGAGAACCATGAGAACAAGTAAAAAAATCAATCAAAATCAATTTTTTTTAATACAAACCTCGTTATAATCAAAATACAACATTAATAAATGAATTTTCTTTCCAAATATTCATCTTTTCCTGCAAAAACACTTTCAAATTAACTTTTTACACATGTGTAAAAACAATTTATTTTCGTATACGTTTGAATTTTTACGCGTAAATTGTGTTTTTGAGATTGTATTTTAGTAATAAAGATAAGTGTAAAAAGAAATTTTGAATTTGAATGGTTTTAGATGTCGTTCTCACGGTTCACATGAAATATAGGTGTTCTCAAATGAACTTTCCCCTATATATATATATACATATATATATATAGGGGAGGGTTATCTTGAGAACGCTAAATATCGTGAGAACCGTGAGAACAAGTAAAAAAATCAATCAAAATCAATTTTTTTTAATACAAGCCTCATTATAATCAAAATAAAATATTAATAGATGAATTTTCTTTCCAAATAATTCATATTTTCTTGCAAAAACACTTTCAAATTAACTTTTTACACATGTGTAAATGAAGCAGTTTACACATGTATAAACAGTAAATTTACACATGTGTAAAAACAAATTATTTCCGTATACGTTTGAATTTTTACGCATAAATTGTGTTTTGGGATTGTATTTTAGTAATAAAGACACGTGTAAAAAGAAATTTTGAATTTGAATGGTTTTAGATGCCGTTCTCACGGTTCGCATGAAATATAGGTGTTCTCAAATTAACTTTCCCCTATATATATATATATATATATATATATATATAGGGGGAGGATAAATTGAAAACCCTCTCCAGTTAAGAAAATTTAGAAAACTTAATCTTAGCCATTCAAACACCTTGATCAATGGCCCATGTTTATTCTACTTTTCTGATTTATAATTTACAATAAAAATAAGAACAAAAAAGACAATAAGGGTAAAAGTGGCAATTGATATTTTGCTCTTTCCTGACAACTTTTTAACTTTCTAACAGCCCATCATTTTTTTTTCTTTTATGAATGTACTTTTTCTCTCTCTTAAGACCTTTAATATTTTTTAATTACTTCCACTACAATAAATACATATTTTACAATTGTGCAAGTGTGTAATAAATATAATAAATATGGTACACTTGTAAACTTTCCATGTTACAAATTATAATGTTACAATGTTTATAATGTTACAAAAGTCAATAAACAAAAGTGAACAACTTATCCTATTTCTTATAATATGTTACAACTTTTACACTAAAACATTGTTACATAAAAATAGTAGAGCCAATGATCTCCAGCCCAAGTGGTTTGATGTGGGAAGGTTTACCTCCTTGGAGGGTTCCTGCCCGGGTTTGGTCTCAGGTTCGAATCTCACGCTCCACCAAAAAAATAGCCGCTTGGGTTTGAAAGGAGAAACCCATGTGATGCTATGGGATTCGATCCTGGGCAGTGGTCGCTTTGCAACACAGGATTTACCACTGAAACACTACTCTCCAAAACAAAAACAAAAAAATAGTAGAACCCGATTAGATTAATATTACAAAAGTCAATAAACAAAGTGAACAAACTTGTCCTATTTCTTATAATATGTTACAACTTTTACACTAAAACACAGTAACAAATATGTTACTACATAAAAATAGGAGGACCCGATCACAACTTATATTTCTAGTATGTAACAACTTTTGTTAAAGCTTTTGTTACTATGATAATTGAAAGAACACATACAAGAAACCATAAACCCCAAGGTTGAAGATGACAAAACCCACAAATTAATAGAACTACAACTCATCATAACAAAAACATCTCATGATATTCTCTATCTTCATCAACAGCCCATCTGTCACAAATAAAAATTGTAATCTTGTTACATTTTTTGCGTAATAAGACTATAGTAATAAAAGAACACGAATAAAAAGACATTTAAGAAACTTAAACTTTAATTACCATTTGTATGTATCCTCTTACGTCTCTTTTTACCTTGAGAAAGATCTTTATTCAAAGAGCACATAACTATTTAATAAATAAATATGCAAATACAATTACTCACCAATGTATGTAGGCAACTGACCAATAGACCCACAGACTTTGAACTAAGGAATCTTACTGCATTTGGAACAAGAGAGCAACAATTTAGATCTTGTTAAACCCTACAAACCACTTTTGAACACATTTTATCTTGATAATAGGTTTTATCAAACAAAAAAAAAATGTATATTAATTTCAGATCTGGTCAAACACCACCATTTTCCGTCCACCTCATCACCACCGCCGTTCACCACCACCACCGTCTACCTCTTCCCCACTCTAAAAAAGCCTCTAAAAAACACTAGTCTCACCACCTTCGTCAACTCAAAACCTACTCATTTTGTATGATCTAAAAAAACCCTCTTAAATAATCCTTTTTGACCCTTTCAAATAAATGACTTGCTTTTTCAGATCTAAAAATGAGAAAAGATACAAGAAGATCGATTACACATGTCACACCCTCAAATTTCCACATGCGGGGTTTTACTGCGAGGCGCGTGACACACCAGGATCCAAGTCAACGGTCACAATAAACGACAACTAAATGTAAGAAAATACGAAAGACATTCCATGAAGCAACCAAAACAGTATGCTTTGAGCCATAAACCAGCAGCAGAAGCATTTCTTGTTTACAACCAAAAGACATATTACAGTTTTACAAACATTGTTTAATATGCAACAAGACTTCTAGACGCCGTGCAAGACTCCGTGCGCCTAGTCCATTAACCGCTACCTTAGCGACCTGAGAAAACATGCCAAAAATGTCAACATATAATGTTGGTGAGTTCACAGGTTTTTCTTTTTCAATAAGCGTTTCATTAATCCTTTAAAAACTGTTACCGTTACTGTTACTGTCATTGTTACGGTTCATACTATGCTTGTTCGTACGCTAGCTAGGCGTCAAGTGTGTTACTCATACGGGCAAAACCATTGCTGACTGTGTGATACCCTTGTTTACAGACTACCTCATCTTCGGTAAGCCTAGTGTGATTGAGACAATATGCACTCGCCCGGCCTCCAGCCGTCGAGTGGGGTTTGTCAGGCCCAATAGCGCCATCCACATTTTCCCGCTACATCCCCGTATTAGTGGTTTCTAAGGGACTTAGATGAACCGTATAGTAATAAAGTGTGAGCCATAGTATAACATGAAAACGTGTGTTTATAATATATAACATGTAAATGTGTGATCAAAATGTATAAGCATGTTTCTCACCCCGAAAACAAAACCAGTAAAGTGTGGGGCCGTGAACTCACCTTAGATAGCGTTACTTGAAACAGTTAAATCGGTATGCTATGATAGCCCCAAATAGCGGCGACCTATCATAAGATGTGTATAAGTATCCAGACTAATAACCCGTAGGTTAACTAGTCCCCGAATGTCCAGACCATAACCATAAACGTTTGAAAACACCTTTGACTGTTAAACCGACCGTACCCGACAAGACTCGACATCCCATTGGTGACTCGACATCTCACGTGTTAGACAAATACAAGACATCATGCAACATATGCAATTAAACACTTAATACGCGCAAGAGTTCACCTAGTCTAGCATAATGTTCAATTAACGCATAAACAAGTCCGAACACGTGTTACTAAGTCATTGGGTGTATCCCGGGGTTCCTATCATGTTCCTAGGTGTCAAATCATGTTCCGGGATGTCAAAATACGTTTACGACAGCAGTACACGCGATTAGGAAACTTACATGCAATTAGGAAAAGTCAACAGGTGAATAGGGGAGGTCAACTGGCGAGTAGGCTGCTATTCGCCTGATGTATCAGGTGAATAGACTGTAATCGCCTGATACATCAGGCGAGTAGAGTCCTATTCGCCCCTAGCAATGCTGTCGCGCGTTTTCGCGCGTTAAACCCTCCAAATCAGTTCCGAAACATGTAAAAACACCCAATATCAAACCTAAACCATTTACCAACCCATTCCAAGCAAAACCCCCAATTTATCTCTGCTCTAACAGCCTCGGTGCGAATATTTCCTAAAATGGCAAAGTACTAGGTTTCATTAACTATGAAATCTTTCCTTAAAATAGCAATAATCAGATTACACAACCTACAACCTTGCAAATCACTATCCCTATGTTATAACATCATCCTAGCATGATTCCTAACAATAAACAAGCAATGAATCATATCATAACACCCTAATTCTTCAAGAATCACCCAAATGGGTCAAAATGCATACTTTCATCAAAACACTATAATAATAGCTTAAACTCATAGATAATCATCCTAACAACTCCTACATATCAGAAGTACATCAAATTCATGGAAACATTCATGTTATAATCACCAAAAATCATCATATGCATCAATACTTCACATATGGCAAGTATTATGGTGTAGACTTGTTTTAAAACTCATTTCCAAGGTTTTTAAAGACACATTCTTAGCAAAACAAGGTCTGGACTTTTGGGGAACCAAAACAATAACCTTATAAAGGTTTGGGATGAAGAACACACCTTGGATTTTATCAAAGAAAGGTGTGTAAACTTGGAAATGGTGAGTTTTGAAGCCAAACAAGTTCCATAGGTGTTTTAAGGTGTGTGGGAGGCTTAGGATCAGTTAGGGTTGCACAAATGGTGTTTGGGGAGTCAAGGGTTGTATTTATAGGTGTTTTGACTCGTGCATATCAGATCAGGCGAGTAGGAGATCAGTACAGGTAATTAGAGCCTCTAATCGCCTATACACTGGCGATTAGAAGCTCTAATCGCTAGTAAGCTTCCCTATTCGCCTATATAAGTGGCGATTAGGAGCCTTCCTGGTTCCTAATCGCCTGTAGGGTTCCAGGATGAGTTTTTGGCGCGTTAAACACTATTTTAACACATATAAATACGTATTCACATACCGACAAGTCACATAATGATTACAAACACATAATGCATGATAACTAACACGTTTACATCCATTCACCAATTCCCGGGACCTGAGACTTGCGTGTGTGCGTTAAACCCGGTGATTCCACGAATCACCAATCCTTGTACACATGGTTATGGACCGACTCCCGATGATCCCGCGGATCATTGTAACGACTCCCGATGATTCCCAGAATCATCGTAACGACTCGACTGACCCAGTTAAGTACGTAATATGCATGACTCGCTAAGGTAGACTTACTAGTTTAACTAAAGTTATTAACCGGAGTTTGCCAGGTGTCACAACACACCTCTACAACCATGTTACACACCATTTGTCGTCCACCTCGTCATCAACGTCGTACACCTAATTAACAAACCCCCACCGTTGTACACTACTCCCGCCAAACCACCACCGCCGTACAACACCACCCCTATGCATCACAGTCTTATACCTTTAATCTCTTAAAGATATAGAGATAGAGAGAGATTTGGATGAATTTATTTGATGTAAAAATGAAATAGAAGAGAGTGAGAGAGAGCATGGAAATATGAAGATAATTACGTAATGCTTTCATGAACAGACAAAAACATTACGTAACAAATAAACAACTCAATTTATACATGCACAATTATTATTCACAGTCATCTTCGATGAATCAATGGCAAAAAAACGTTTGGAGATATAATCGAAAGAGAACGAACTGATTTAGGATATATTGATCGTTTGATGATGATGATATGATTAGTTTATATATAATTGTATCATACATTATGTAATTATCAGTAAGATTACATTACGTAATTATGATGTACTTTGCACACTTCGCACGCTTTGAAGACTTTGTATTTAAACTGATACATATATATATATAATATAGGTTGTTCTATTCTTTTATTCATTTGTTTTATTCTTTTATTGAGAAGTTTGTAAATATAATGTAAAGCTAGCGGTTTGTGGGTTTTGCACATTATAAATGCTCTTATTTATAAGTCTTTCCTTAAGTGCAGGGTTTGATGCTTTTGTGGTTGTTCAATCCGTACGATGTCTTTTGGCTTTTTATGATCACAATAGTTCTCTTATCTCTTGGAAAATCAGGTTCAACTATTTTGGAATGCATACTAAAAGACTTGGTGAACGACATTGATACGTCAAACGATAGGACTGAAAAACGATCTCTTGCACGTGCAGAAGTCTGGTTACACATAGCACGCACATCTGGTGCCTTTATATCAATTTTATGGGTTGCTAATAATGCTGTTGCATGGCCTTATCAATCTTGGGGAAGTTCATTCTTAGTTTGCGTAATCACAATGACAATAAGTTTGATTATTTTCTGCACAGGGCATAAATACTATCATCAGGGTGAGTTGACAAGAAGACCTGCTCAGATATTATTCAGAGTGATTGGTGACCGAATTAAGAAGCTTTTCACCTACATTATATCATGGTATTTATTAACTTCACCTTATCTTCTGATTATAATTTCTGAAGATTGTTTTCATATATAAGTATTCCCTAACAACCACCTACAACTTGTAACCTTTGTTTAAAATGAAATTAAAAGTTCTTTCATGGATTTCATGATAATCCATCACTTAGTGAAAAACTTATTGTTGTATAATAGAATCTGTAGATCAGGGGCTATAGTGAAATGGAGTTATGAATAGATATGTTTGAACTGATCTTCGTGAAACAAACAAACTGATTTGTAGACAATTAGAGAGGCAAAAATATGGAAGGATAAAGAGATATTGTCGAATACATTCAAATGGTTAAAATGAAGGATATACACACCCTTTGATGCGGTATAACTACAACCGACATACCGTTTAGTTTATGGGTATAATTGTCACTAACTGCCACCCCGAACAGTGTCACTACCGAATCATTTAGATCAATTATTAATCTATTATGTCACATATATTAATAGTAATATAAACATAAGTTTCTAATTAATTATGCTAAACGTAATCTAATATTTGTTGAAATTGTCTTCGGTATACATTTGATTTTGTTTGAGAGGGACGGTTCTTTGAAGGGAAATTTAGAGAGGGAATGTTTGAAAGTTAGTTATTGAAACTTAATCTTTCATATATGTCAAATGATACATATCGACCCTTTATATACATTACCAACCGGTGTGATACTAACCGGTGTGACCCCTAACATTAATCAAACTTATACTAAACTTATTATCAATCGGTGTGTCACATAACCGATGATAACTAACACATCAAACTTATAACTATTACATTTAACACATGTTTAATAATATTCTAACATAAGTATAGAAAATCAAGTTTAACTATTTTACTTCTAACAATCTCCCCCTTAAACTTGATTTTTATTGTTCAGCTTTAATCTTCACTTGAGGACGATCTACTCCTCTTCTTAGGTGGCATATCTTCATCATTCCAATTGCTTTCTTTCAATCCACCACTTGTGCTACCATCATTATTCTTTATTTCGACAACTAACTCACGGCCTTTGTACTTAAGATGAAACCATTCCATCATTTCCAAATAACGAATATACACTAGCCTTAGAGTTGTTGCTATATATTCCTTCTTTGCCAAACTTGGTAGCCGTCTTCCATATCCTATTGACATTGCAACTATTGCCCAATTGTCGTCCTTTGTCACTTTGTCGTAGCCACCGAATACTTGCACTTTTGTATATAAATCCAATAGACTTATTGGATATCCGGTTCCATCTCTTGGTGGCATCGGTGCTTTCGTCTTGATCTTTAAGAATTCTTGCATAAACCATTCTATTGTTCTTTCAAACTCTAATTCAAACTTTCGTTTATACCTTTCGACCATGGTAGTAACATGAATCAAATCCATGAAAACTAAACAATCTTGAAGCCGAGAACCATTAGTCGGGTACATAACGGGACCTTTTTCCATAAAACCTTCATTGTTGTCCTTGTTGATTGAGAATTCTTCAAAGTGTTTGAAAACGGTTTCTTTATCTTCTTCGCTAATTCCCTCTTGTTACGCTTCGAATGTGACCCGTTTGCCTTTTTGCGCTTCATACGCGCCTTGTGCATCTCTTTTAACAACATTTTTCTTTTCGGGACACTTGAAAGTGAAGTGATCTTCACGATCACAGATTCAGCATGTTATGATTCTTCTCTTTTTTGGATAATCGGCTGGTGAATGAGACAAACATCACCATCAAATTCAACTTCTAATCCTTCTTGATTCAAGCTTTCAATACTTAAAACATTTATTCGGAGTGTAGGGACATAAAATACCGATTTAATCTTGTGTATTTGCCCTCCACTTGTGATTATGACCGATCCTTTTCCACGAAAGTATTCCCTTCTATAACATTTCGGTTGGCCTTCAATACAAAACGACTTACTAAAGATTGCAAATTGATCCTTGTATCCGCATCCATGTTCTTTCCTCGTCAAACTTGCATACCACACGTCGTCCGAACCTTTCTCGTCTGTCCCTTTAACCATAAATTCGGTTTTTCCCATCTTCTATGGACAATTCTTTCTAAAGTGGAAAGGTTCTTTGCATTTTCCACAACACATAGTGTTTGGATATTCGGGGACATCTTTGATTTGCTTGTTAAACTCTCTTTACGCCTTATTTCTTTTAATCACTTGATTCTTCGGTGATGATCCGATATGAAATCTGGAGAAATTGATGTTTAAATGATCCACACAATCCTTCTTTAGTTCTGCAACCCTCTCGGCCAGAACAAACTGATCCACATGATCATCTTCTAATTCGAAGAACATCGGCCCCTTGCCTTTATCTCTTGAAACATCTTCGGATTTCTCTATCATATCGAACAAACCACAGGATTTTGAACGTGGCTCTGATGCCATGTTGAAATTGTCTTCGGTATACATTTGATTTTGTTTTAGAGGGACGGTTATTTGGAGGGAAATTTAGAGAGGGAATGTTTGAAAGTTAGTTATTGAAACTTAATCTTTCATATATGTCAAATGATACATATCAACCCTTTATATACATTACCAACCGTTTGATACTAACCGGTGTGACCCCTAACATTAATCAAACTTATACTAAACTTATTATCAATCGATGTGTCACATAACCGATGATAACTAACACCCCACTAAGTTTAGCCTTGCAATCTACGCTTCTGAAATTTTGCACTTTTCTTCGGTGGTAGGTAGATTCATTCCAGACTTTCTAGTTCTTGTTTTTGGGGTGTTGTTGTTGCCTTCTCCAACTTCAATTCCTAATCCTCGGCCTTTGTATTGAAGATGGTATCACTCCATCGTTTCTAGGTAGCGTAGAAACACTATCTTTAGGGTCTTCACAATTCAACTATCCAATGCCACTTCACTTCTCTCCATAATTCGTTTTTGTTGACTAACTACATCATAACCACAAAAATGTTGATCATTCATGTAGAATTTCATAAGGCGAATTAGATGACCATTGTTATCACTTGGAGGTATTGGTGCATTGACTCTCATCTTTAAGAACTCCTTCATAAACCAGCAGATAACTTACTCAAACTCTTGATCAAATTATTCTTTATACTCTTGTACCTTTGTTGCAATATGGATAAGATCCATAGAAGTTATACAATCTTGTAAATTTGAGACTTGCATATGATACACAATTGATCCATTCTCTTTATTAATTCTGGCTTCATCATTATTTGCTTCAATTGAGAAAGTCTCAAAGTGTTTCCATAGTATTGCCTTATCATAATTTCCATCAAAGTTTGCATTATGTTTTTTGTTTGAGTCTACCTTCTGAATTGTTTCTCTCCCCTTTTTGTGTATCGGATGCAAACTGTATTGAGAAATGATTCAACACTCCCCATGCACATGCATATGCACCTGATGATTTGAACCAGTCTCCGGATGTTACTGGCTTTTCAGTTTAGTTGATAACGTTATTTTCAAATTTGAATAATTCCTAGTCTGCCTATATAAGTAGCAGCTCATTGTTCTTGTTTTTCATTCACAACATAAATAATAAAAGCAGTGAGATTGATTCATTTGATTGTTCTTCGTGAATGCATTAAGTTATCTGATATCAACAATGGTATCAGAGCCTGAGCGTTGTTCCTTTTTCAATTCTTTTCTGAGTGATCATTTGTTCTTCTATGGCTGGACAAACTAGCACCTTGCCCATTGTACCTACGCCAATCCCTGTCTTCAAGGGAGAAGGCTATGAGCATTGGAGCATACGTATGAAAACTATCCTGAAATCACGAGATCTCTGGGAATTGGTTGAATAAGGAGTGAATCATGGAGAAACTAATGCTAATAAATTAAAGAATCTTAAGAAAAGGGATGCTCATACCATGGCCATTATCCAACAGGTTGTGCATGATCAACTCTTTTATAGGATTGTTGCTGCTGAATCTACAAAAGAAAGTCGGGAGATACTCAAGATGGAGTATCAAAGAGATACTCAAGTTCAAGCTATCAAGCTACAAGGTCTTCATAGAGACTTTGAAAACCTTTCCATGAAGGAAGGATAGAGTGTGGGTGAATACTTCTCAAGGGTGATGAGTATAGTGAGTCAAAAGAGGGCTTATGGTGAAGTGGTGACTGATAAAATAGTTGTGGAAAAGATCCTGCGCAGTTTGTCACCAAAGTTTGATTACATTGTTCCCTCTATTTAGGTTTCTTTTGATCTGACTAAACTTACCCCAGTTAGACTAATGGGGTCCTTGCAGTCACATGAAGAAAGGCTTAATAGCAGGTCAAGTGGAAAGGTGAAAAATTGAGAGAACATGCTTTGTAGGTGATCCAAGAAAGCAATCGGCCAGGAAGCACACGTGGCAAAGGACATGGAGGATTTAGGGGACGTGGAAGAGGATGATCATCTCTTGATAGAAGCAAAGTGTCACAATGTTACACTTGTAAGAAATATGGGCTTTTATCTAAAGATTCTTGGTATAATGATGATGCACAGGTAAACATTGCTGCTGAACCAACTAATCAGAGAGGAGAGACAAGCAATGAAGAGCATCATCTCTTTATTGCCTTTACAGATCATCATGAGACCCCCTTCTTTTTTATGGCTAGAACTACCTCTTCGCAGGAGTCAATGAACCTATGGTTCCTTGACTCAGGTCGTTATAACCATATGACTGGGTCTAAATCAAGTTT
Source organism: Ambrosia x helenae (assembly GCA_030844895.1). Lineage (NCBI taxonomy): Eukaryota > Viridiplantae > Streptophyta > Magnoliopsida > Asterales > Asteraceae > Ambrosia > Ambrosia x helenae. The sequence continues at coordinate 4,280,298 of CM061230.1, read as the reverse complement.
TGTAGAACTTGATGAAACATTCAAGTTGGGTGTTCAGTTGGGAAACAAGATCACTTTGTCTGTTGAAGGAAAGGGAACTGTTTGGATCAACACATGTCCAAACAGTCACAAACTCTTGACTGATGTTTAGTATGCACCGACATTGGAGTATAACTTACTTAGTGTGGGACAACTTACGAGGAAGGGGTATGCTCTACATTTCAAGAATGGAAGCTATACTATAAAGAACCAAGGTACTCCGCTAATGAAGATAACATTGCTACTGACAACATATTTGTTTTAGATGCTTCAAAGCCTGAGTGTAACAAGTCCAACACTCCTAACAACAATATTGTTCAACTATGGCATAAAAGATATGGGCACATCAACTGGGAGAACTTAAAGGCTTTAGGAGACAAGGAGATGGCGATTAACATGCACAAGATTAGAGGTACATGTGTATGTGAGGGCTGCATCTTAGGCAAACAGATTAGACAACCTTTCAATTCTACCTCTTGGAGAGCCACAAAGAGGTTAGAGCTTGTTCATGCTGACTTATGTGGCCCTATGCAGGTACCTAGTCTGGGTCATAGCTTGTACTACTTTCTGCTAACAGATGATGTATCAAGGATGTGTTGGGTTTATTTTTTTAGCAAAGAAGTCTGATGCATTTGCTAAATTTAAAGCCTTTAAAGTTTTAGTTGAGAAACAATGTGAATGTTCTATTAAAGTATTGAGAACAGATAGAGGTGGGGAGTTTTGCTCAAAGGAGTTCAACTCATTTTGTGAAGATCATGGGATTCAAAGAGAGCTTTCAGAACCACACACTCCTCAACACAATGGAGTGGTGGAAAGAAAGAACAGAACTATGATGGAGATGACTAGAAGTATGTTGAAAGAGATGAGCTTACCAAACTATCTATGGGCTGAGGCAATTGCTACCTCAGTTTAAATCATCAATAGATCCTCTACTACTGCAGTTCAAGACAGAACTCCTTACTAGGTTTGGTTTAATTTAAAACCAGATATCACTAACATGAAAATCTTTGGATGCATTGCATATGGTCATGTAATTTTACATGGAAGAAGAAATCTTGATGACAGATCAAACAAGATGATCTTCATTGGTTACTCATCCAATGGGACTGGGTTCGGATTGTTCAATCCAACAACTAAAAAGTTTGAAACAAGAAGGTTTGGTGACACCACCATTGTAAAAGAGGCTTCATGGAACTGGCAGGAGATGCATAAAGATAACAAACAAAACTATGACATAATGTATGCAGACCCTTTTCCCGCTGAGGTCACTGCATATGGTCCATGTGATAGCAGCAATGATGAAGCCTTGCAAAGTGAAGATAGTCCAGCTTCTCCGCAAGTTTCAACCCCTCAACCTGAAGTTAGTCAAGTGCAATATGTGGAAGATTCAAGCTTAAGCTTTTCTACACCATTAAGAGTTAGATCAGTTGTTGAGCTGTTTACTGACACAAAAGATGACAGATGTTCCATCTAACCAGTTAATTTTTCAATTTGCTCTTAATGTTATAGACCCTTTATGTTTTGCTGATGCATTTAAAAAAAAGGAATGGCAAAATGAAATGAGGAGTGAACTTGAGGCTATAAACAAGAATAGCGCAAGGGAGCTTGTGGATCTCCTTGATTGAAAGAATGTTGTGGGACTTAAATGGTTGTTCAAGACCAAGATAGGAGTTGATGGTGAATTAATCAAGCACAAGGCCAGGCTGGTATCTAAAGGGTACTATCAGAAGTATGGCATAGACTATGAAGAGACATTTGCCCCAACAGCAAGGTTCGAGATTATCAGCCTTGTCATTTCTATTGCAGCTCTTAAAGGGTGGAGTTTACATCAACTAGATGTGAAGTCTACCTTTCTGAACTGAGAGTTAGAAAAAAGAAATCTATGTAGAATAGCCTGATGGCTTTCAGGTTAATGGTGAAGAGAACAAAGTATATAAGCTTCACAAGGCACTATATAGACTGAAGCAAGCTCCCTGGTCTTGGTATTCCAAGATAGATGGGTATTTTAGCTGCAATGGATACATCAGAAGTGATAATAAGCCTACACTTTATGTTAAAGCAAATGCAGATGGTATAATTTATGTGTGTCTTTATGTAGACGATATCATCTTCACAAGCTCAAGTGTCAAGCTCAGTAGATGATAGACTTGGGACAACTGCAATATTTTCTAGGCTAAGAGGTTAAACAAACTTAGGTAGGTGTCTTTATTTCACAAGAGAAATATGCCCTCAATTTAATCTCTAAGATTGACATGATAGGCTTCAAACTTGAAGACATTCCTATGAGTCCATATGACAAATTTCAAGTAGCTGATGGGGAAGATAAAGTTGAAGAAACCAGGTATAGAAGCTTGGTAGGTGGTCTTATCTATCTGATCTAGGGGTTACATGTTTACTATTGGGAATGGAGCAATCTCATGGTGCTCTAAGAAACAGGCTACAATGGCTTTGTCAAGCACTGGAGCTGAATATATATCAGCTACCAATGCTGCTTGTCAATGCATTTGGTTGGGCAGGATGCTAGAAGATTTGGGTATGAAGCAAGACTGTGTAGCAACAATTTGGTGTGACAATCAATCAGCTATTAATTTGTCCAAAAATCCAGGTCAAAATAGCAATGCTAAGCACATTGAATTAAAATAATATTTTATTAGAGACATGGTGAATCAAGGAAAGGTGGCTCTGAAGTTTT